>BGZK01001922.1:0-94076 GCA_005406025.1 Eumeta japonica | reverse complement strand
TGCCATCTGTAAGTGCCATGGTCTTGTGTTGGTGCACTTTTTCTCGTGGTGTTTTTATATTTCGAGACTGGAGCGTCTTATGTTCTGTTTTAACGCACTTAAAATAACGCGACTAAACTGCCGTGTGGGAAACGTAAAAAAGTGTAACACGCAGTTTTTTCATTCGAAGTGCATTTCTTTGTAGTAACGGCTACGGAACCCTCCATTGTACATGGTCCGACATGCTTTTAGTTGTTTTTTTTATATTTTTGTGTTATAAAGTGCACTTTATATAAGTATTGATAAATAAGCTCAATTTCTATTATTTTTTGTAACTATTGATAGTTCGCAGTCCCATTTTCAGACTCCACCATCAGACTGTCGTCACAATGTGCGTTTAGCAGAAAAACCAATAAATAAACTCACGCCTATTATCCAAAAGGGTAAGCAGTCTACAGATTTCCACATGGCATGATTTTTGCGCAACTTTCTTGCTTCGCTGACATCCTTTTCATGCAAACTCATCGATTTCGGGTGCTTAAAATTCGGCTCTTTTTTAATATACCACCAAAATTCAATGAAATTACCTTAAACTCCATAGCTCCATTGCTGCAATCATTAAAATGTTCCATTGTATCGTTTCACCACGAAGTAACACCTGCATGATATCATATTTTATATAAACTGTCATCAAAATTCGCAGTGTTTAATCGATGCAACAGTAATTAAATTAGATGGTGAAATACGACTCTCAAAAATATTTTTTATAATTCCTGTCTTAGAAGTAAAAGTGATACAAAAGCATTAGAAAAATAGGAGGAATAGCCGGCAAAAATGAAAACTCTTAAGACCATAGAAAACCAGTGGCTTTTTGGAGTTTTAAAATAATTGTAATATCATAAACATCGGTTTGGTTTTCACGTCTCTCGACGCTCCAAACAACAGTCGTGTTGTATATTTTTATATGATTCATTAATAAATGATCAAAACATGATGGCTTTCGCCAACCCAGTAAATTTGAAATGAATTTCAAAGTGCATATTAAGGTTTGAATTGCAAAATTAAAGCCTTTTAATTTAAACAAAGCAACAATAGTGTTGCAAATTTAATTAAATTAAAAAACATAATTTTCGTGTATGCAAAAATATACTTTTAACATCGGCATGTCGGTGACGCGACTCATAACGTTTTACCCATATGAAATTCGCTTAACGTGCCTATAGAAGTTTTTAGTTCAATAAAATTACATGCCATACTGCCTAAATTCACATTTTTTTTCTTTGCATTTGAATTAATTATCCCTATTTGTCTAATAACATCGCTTAAAATGAACACGTCGTCCCACATCACTGCGGCGAAAAGGTGCACTAAACCTTAGAGCGGATTGCCCTACCTATAATAAAATTAATTCCAATCCGCAAAAGTTGGCGAGCTCGCGCCGCATCAAATTAAAAGCACCCTTATAAAATTACAAAAGCGTATTAAGTTGAACACATCACATTACTTTAATCGTGAGCTTTGCATTAACTTTAAAGTTATTCAGTCGTTGATGATAGCGTTTTAGCTAACGAGCTTTTCGCATGTGAAACTTCATAGTACGTTGTCTGCGTGGCTTTCGCTGTAAATGATTAATTTGATTTATGCTTTTATTGTGTTTCAGTACGCTTTTGGAGATGAAAACCATTTTCAATAAGAGATTTGTACATTGAAAATAGGTTAATCGATAAGAGAAATGCTCAAGACTACAGTATTTTATTTATATTTTTTAGAATTCGATGTGTACACATATTTTCGTTACACATTTTCATTTATCTGAAATGTGTACTTCTATTTACCAAATATTATTTTCAGCTTTGTTAATTAGTGGCGACCTTTTGATTGTGGGCACAGAGGGACGCACCGGAACGTCTGATAAGAAGCTACTATCGTTTTGAGAAGGGTATGCCGTGGTTTCAGCTTATTTATTCAACAGAACGTTAAAATAATAGAAAAGAATATGTCCTTACCTTTTTAGTTATTTTTTTAACGAAATATCAACATGTTACATATAATACATATATTTAACACTGTACATATCCTTAACCTTGGATAAGTACATTTTGTACTCAAGATGTTCATGTTATTTTTACTTGAGTAGATAGTCTCGATACAAATTTAAATTAATAAAAAATACACTAGTTATAAAACAGGGCCTCTTTATTGCAACGTCTCATAAAAACTTTGGATTGTTGAAATAAGTGATTGCATACCGTTTTAAAACTAAACGGACTAATATCGGATTTCAATATTAAAAAAGTATATTTATATTCATGTGTACGATTTGAAATTTGATCTCCCAATAGAATGCTATGATGTATTTATGTACGTATATATATATATATAATAAAATCGTAAACAAGCTGTGCACGTTAAATATTTTTCAAAAAAATAAAACAGTTTACACAGGCTGTGCTTACGGAAGCAAAATAATTAGTTTTTAGTATTTTTGTGTGTGCGTTTGTGCACGCTCATGTCAGAAACGGCTTGACCGATTCGAGTGCCGTTTTCACTCGTGTATTGTAGCAAGCTTTCCCCAACATGTAGTGTTTATTTTATTCTAATCGGTTTATAAACTAAAAAGTCTTGTTAAACTGGACATATTATATATCTTTACATCAATCACTTGAATTATCTACAGTCTTTAGTATTTTTATCGAAAATAATTAAATAAAATAATTTATGAAGACTATACTGTACATATATCTGTAAATATATTTATTTGGTAACTTAGATTGTTATAGTTAGAAAAAAACCATATATATATATATATATACATTTTATTTTCGTTTGTTTTAATTCTTGATTATAATCGTTTGTTGAAAATAACTAACTTTAGTTTTACTTATGGGTAACTATAATATAGGCTAAATTTCATTTTCTTACTATTATTTATTCCGCCTTCATACAAATCGTAATGGTGACTGGTGACGGAATCTATATCGTAAACCAGACGGGGAACAGAATCCAGATTCGAGACCGGAAGGATTGAAATCGAGAACGAGACCAAGGTCCGAATCAAGTGTGGGACTAAAATTAGAATAAAATTAATAGCGTTACTAGAATCGAAATGAAAAGCATTACCACAATCAGATTTGAGAGCGGAAGCAGGATCGAGAGCGGGAGTAGAATTAGAATGTATTTAAATCAAGACCGGATCCGGAATCGAGAGCAGGATCGGAACCAGAATTGAATACGGGGTAGCTATCGGGTCATGATTTAGAGTGTAATCAGTCGGTATATGAAATGAAGCGATTCATTCTATGTCCATGCGGGCAGAGTTAGCATATAACATATAATTTATTACGTATAGAATCTCAGTTCCAACACGAGTGCGGATTGTGGATTCGATTCTGTAAATTATATTAAATCACGTTTTTTTAAAAAAATACCATTCAACATCTTTTCCGAGTCTTCATAGTTAATGCCGTGATTTATAATACAATGCTGACCGAATGCAGATAAAGGCAATAAAGGAGCTGCGGCGGCGGGCAGCCGGTGCAGCCAACTTTGCAGACCTACATTGTCCCATTGTTCACTGGCTATCTCGAATCATCTTCCATTTAATATATTGCATAATTTATACTAAAAAAAGGATTATCCTATTGCATTACAATTGAAAAATATGCATTTCAACGCGAGATTGGAATGCAAAAATTGAAAAGCATCCCCAAGTTGATACTTGGGCATTAGGTTTGTATAGTAATAAAGGAATAAGTTTACATTCGATTTGTCTATAATTTTTTTTCAATATTACCATATAACGTAATTTGAAGTTATGGTCTTAATACGCCGCATAAGCCGGAACACCAGCTTAAAGAAAGTTAAAGCGAGACGAAGAAAGCAGTTATTTTAGAACGTCATGAACTAACTATATACAAGGCACCCATAATAATGTAGTTGCTTGCAACGATATGACCGGTTCAAGGCTATAACAGATGGCACAAGAAGCAATCGATATGTTCCCGGCAGAGCGATTCAGTATCGCCAGTCTACTTTGAGACTACGCAGAACAACGGCAGTATAGGTGCGAAGTAAAATATGTTTTTCGAAACACGTTTCTAACAATGGTAGTCAAGAAACGAGGGATGAAAACCCTCGAAGGCCAAATATATATCCATGACTGACATCGAATTAATACGTATTAAATTTGTAATATTGCCGTTAAAATCATAGTTAAAATTAATATTTATCGCAAGAGTCACAACGCGCGAGCGTATGGGATCAGTACTCTCAATATGCCGCTACGTGACGATTTTGCAATAGAAAATCGTTCTTATGTCCCAAGTTAGACACTAAATCGATAAGAAAGGGAAGTTTAGAAAATTGTGGACAAAAAATATATTGTTAAAAATTGTAAGTACGGCTGTCTCTTGGTCTGTGCATTTATTTCTTTATACGTTTTAAAGAAATATACGCAATTGCTTGTCATAAATCCTCTTGAATAATTTTCCATTTATCCTGAGGATAAACCCTATTCCTTATCGTGATTGCACTCATAGCCGTCTTAAAGATATAAATTAAATTTGACCGCCGCGACGAACTTCATAGAGGCAAAGTTTCGTGCGTTGTACTGTAATAGTGATGCCATGACCGTACCTAGCTCCTGGCGCGGGATGGAGGGTTTAGGTCAGGTCCTATAAACGGGCATAATATATTGTAAAACATACAATTTCAAGGGAGACAGCTGCCCTTCCTGCCCCCCTCCCTGGGTACGACGATGAGTGATGCGTTAGATCAAATTGAAATGTTACTTTGAAATGAACGATATAAACTTAAATTCAATTACTACACGTAGTATATTCTAAAATCAAGGCACTCGATTATGAATACTATTGATATCGTTTTGAGACAAAAAATGTAAGGAATAAAATATAGTTTAAAAAACACGCATTAATAATAAATAGAACTAATAAGTGAAAAAATAATTCTCAATATAGAAATAAAATAGTGAACGAAAAATATTAGCATTATTGCGATAAAAGCGTGGGATGCTTGATAAATCAGTTCTCGAAAATATCTGATCGGTACGATTAGTCCAAGAATGGTACAAAAAGATATAGCACAAAGCGCCCCACGCTTTCTTCTCGATAATACCGATATTTTTCGTTCATTATTTTATTCTCATATTAAGAATTATTTTTTACTTCTTAATGTGATTTGTCATTAAAGCTTTTTGAAACTATATTTTATTTTGGGTTTCTTTCGTGAAAAGTATCACCGACTATTTATTATCTCTCTCTCTCTTATTATATGAATGTTTATATACTTCTTCCCTTTTCCTTTTTTCCCCTAAACGTTTATTTTATTTGTTAAATTAAAAAAGAATGGAAAAATAAAATAATTTTTATTATCATGAATTATTTGATAATAAAATTTGTGGTGGCAAGAGGGTGAAGGTGGATAAATTGTTATGAAAATGTATTGCATTATGTTTATTTTATACAGCACGAACAAGAAATATACAAAAAATCAAAATTGAATGTCGATAAAACGGAAATATTTTTAACATTCGTGTTCAAAAACTTGTTTTTTATATAAGTTTCTCTTCTAGTAAATTAATTTCAATTTGTAATATAATATGTGAGTGAGGCGTGTACTTTTGTATTTTACATTATTTTTGTAAAATTACTACCTTACTTTGATTTCTCACCATTTACACGACATATTCACCTAAAATTAAGGTTAACTACGTTAGGATTCCTAACACAGTCCAACCTATTTAATTTGGTTTTTTGTAAGGAACTCATTCTAACTGAAAACGTTCGTAAATTAGTATATAATTCTTTGTGCTTTTCGACAATGATTTATTATATTTTAAATAGTTATTATATAATACTATCGTTAACACTTTCTCTATCCTGTATTTGATTTAAATAGTAAATGTTATGTCTTACATTATTAAACAACACCATTAGTATAGCGCCTGTATCTGTACCCAAGGAAATCGCGGTAATCAATTTGTAAACTATATTATAGATAACCATATAGTCGCCGATCACCACATCTCGTTGGGAGACGTCCGCTTGAAACGTGATTTTATTTTAGACTCTCAATTTCCCGATAAGAAAACGGCGAAGTGTCGCCTCTAGTTCGGAGCGCCGCCGCCGCCGGCGCCACTGTTGCGATCTTCGTGAAATTAATATTCTTAGGCGTTTTGCTAACGTTGATTGTTTTTCAAGCCGAGCCGAGAAATTAAAACCGAAAAAAATCGTAATTACCGTCCGGATCCTGGACACGAATTCAATTTTTGCGTGATGGGGGACGGTTTTTTTTTTTTGCATTCGTGAATATTTTCATTAGTCACCTGTTTTAGTCAAATACTGTTTTGATCCATAATATTTCTGTACTTGACCACAGAAATGCATTCATTTTTTATAGAAATAAATCTTCTAAAAGTGTAGTTATCAAATTTAAAAATGTGATCTTTTCTTTTGTATTTTTTTAATATGAACTATTTCCTAAATATTTACACATATTTTGTGGGAGAAATTGACGGTAAGAATGATGAAAATTTATTGATGTAAATTTGATTTTCAAATACATGTCGCTAAATCTATTCGGTATCCTATGTCAATAGATATTGGATCAGTAAAACTTCGTAACGATCATTATTAAGGGATTGCTTTGAGTTTTAACTAATGATAATCTATACGTAAATAACCATTTATAATGAAATACGGGAATGAAGTTCGTGTATTTAAGAACCAAAAAATAAATGTCTACAAAAATCACAACAATACACCAGAAAAGTAACAATATTTTAGGCGTAAATACTACTATTAGGCGCGGGCACTAGAAGACCAGTACCCTAACAAGTCGTTTAATATGTTTCCTATTTCACATAAAGCAGAAGGGAGCATTCCTGTGTAATGTTTACATGGTAAGAGCTAGGCCGATAACACAAAATTGTGTATTGGCTTAATGCTCATCTAATATCAAATGATAGAGTACAAGAAACTGAATAAATAATTGGAAATTCTCCTGTATTTTTGCAGGTGACATTGTTTAAAAATCCCGTTTGTTCTGCAACAGCGAAGACGCCAGGTAGGGTTACAACATCGCAGATTGATCGTGTAATTACAAAACTTGAAGAAGAAACTATGTGATGTTAAATAAACACAACCAAATGTTGTAGGCAATAATCAATAAAATTATTGAGAGAACTGTTACAAAGATAGATAAAGTAACAGAAGCAAGGACAAAAAAATTATGAAAATAGAGAAAATTAAAAAACCGATCTCCTTAATTGGGAAATTAGGATTATGGTCTTTTTTTAAATAAAGTAGTTGCAGAAAGGTACTGAAATTGATTATAGAAACTGCAAAAGAAAATGAAACAAGCTAATGCCATAAATCTGTAATTTCAGAACTTACAGTAGAAGAAGTTGGTCCAGTAGCAATGAAAAGTAAGAAAATTAGAATACAAGAATAGAGGCTTGAACTAGCTCAATTTTTAAAATCTAAATTGTGAAATAATATATGCACTAAGCATATTCACACTAAAATATTTTCAATGAAGCTAGAAAAAAATATCTTCTCCAAGATAAAAAGAAATGTGAAAAAACACATAAATATAGTAAAAATCACGTGTCACAGGCAGCACTTAAATATAAAATATGAAACAAAGAGACAACTTTATATTTCCTGGAAGAACTTCAGTGTCTCAGGACATGCAAGATTATGTAGATATTTATTGAAATTGTATCAGGCTCGCAGAAGATGATAGACAAGGCATGAAGAAAGCGGCAGCTGAAATATTTCGAATTTCAGAAATATACTGCAAAAGAATACCATCCAATCCGAAGAAGACGCTCAATTTTCAAAATGACGTGACAATGGTAAAAGAATTGACAGTTACATGAAACAAATCGTATTCAACAGCCAAAGAGTTCCATTTTTAAATGTTATAATAACTTTTTAAATATTGTTCTGTACGTGGCCAGTTACCGATACATAAATTGCAGTCCTCGTAGCTATGAGTTAAAGAATTTTTAGAATCTTTAGTGGCAGAAATATAAAGAAGCCAAGTTTTTTTTTTCGAAAGCTTCTCATTCTCGTGTACAGTTTATAGCTAGTTTCATAGTAACCGATTAAACACGCAAAAATAAAAAATGACAAAATACATAGCGGTCTCGATTTTTCATAAAGCATTTTAGCCCCTTAAAGATATTTTTCCAAAAACGATGGACATGAAATGTTGTCATTTTTTGTAGGCAGAGAGACCTTTCAATCTTAATCAATGACGCTAACGCGGTTAATATGAAAACCACTTGTAAGAAATTGAGATAAGTAAGATTACTTGAGAGTCTTAAAAATTTCAATCGTTAATCGGGTCGCGCCCACGCAGTTTACGCATTATCGACGTTTCAGAACTGGGCGTTCGTGTCGAACCGTAGCGGGCCCGCCGCCACCGGCGTCGCGCGGGTACGTCAAGCGAGACAAAGTTTCACACGTTTAAGAAAATATCTGTATACAATTTTCAACGCGACGCGGTTAAACCGTCGGCGGCGGGCGCTCCAAAAGCGAACAATACACTCATTGTTTCTTAGAAGAGATTTATTTAAACTTCTAACTTTCACGTCGGAAACCGACTTTCGTTCTCTCACCGACGGCGATCGGAGATCTGTAACGATAAGCTTTTACCATGGACCGTGTTGAATTTGACACAACGTGCTGCGAGGCGGGCTGCGTGAAATGCATCGTTTGAGCTAGGAGCACGTCCAAAAAGTTAATTAGTTATTGTAAAGCCGTGGCCTACTATCTGCTTCGGGGTGCACCTTTAGTTAACAAATTCAATTGCTATTACTTATCTTTTAATGAGACGGAGCGCGTGATTTAAACGCGGATCAACACCTACCGAGAAAAAAACAAAGTGAAAAAAGGGCCATACGTGTCTCTTCGGTTAGTAAAACTGGAGATTGTTAACCTAGTTTTATAGTAAAGTTATGGGCAAAAGCTAGTCTTAAAAAATGTTTTTTTTTTCAATATCAATCCTGTAGTGTGTTTGCCGAGAAATAATATTTCTTGTAAGGTAAGAGTTTTCTGATTGCCCTTTAATTTACCTGTGTATATATCGTTCATTGAATTGAACGTTGATTACACACAGTGAGCACGACGAACTTGATTACGAATGAATTATGGTTATTAGTAACAATCGACTTCATCGCTTTAGATTTATCTTATTTATCATTTGGTTTAACTTATTTCTTATCATGATTGAGGTCATAACCGTTTTAAAGATTTTAATGAAATTTGATGGATTTTCTGGGTTTTCAAAATGTTATTTTTTCAATAAGTTTCTCCTCTAATTAATTTATTTCAATTTTTAATATAATAAGCGTGTGAGACTTGCAGTGAATATAAAAAAAATCGGTGTGTAGTCAATACCATACGACAGAAGTGAAAACCATCAAAGCGAGATTAATAATACGAAATATAACTATTTTTTTTTGTATATTCATAAAGTAATAATATTCACAATATGCATAGTTATAATTGTGCATAAATTACTTTAGTAAATTATGTTCTGACTGATCGTCATTTGTATCGTAGTCTAAAAATGAAACAACAGGTTTGTGGTAACTGAAATATGAAACGAATACTTTTGATGGAAGTTTCGCGAAGTATTTAGAAAAAAACTTCGTCAATCGTTGTCCTATGATCTAATGTTGATTTGAATGAAATTGACTAACGCCTTCGATGTCCCTTTTGCGAAATTAACATCGAAATCTTCATTTAAAATCATTGGCAATGTATGAATGTTTCATTTGAGAAGAGCACGTCCTGCTTTGATACAGATAAGTAAATTTTCGGAAGTTCGGAAGGAAGATCGAATAAGTAAGGGTGAGGTATTGATGGACGCCAAATACTAGAATGTGCGCTGATCAAACTTTAAAGTTCAATCGCGTCTTGCGTCGAACACATACATTCAATTTCTTACTTAAAAGACGAATCACATATACTGATTAGTTCCTAAAACATTTAACGAATCCCATATTTAAGAAATGCTAGATCTTACCTGACCGCGAAATATTTTCGCTATTAGTAAGACATAACAAGTGTCTGTTTTATGATCCTAAACATACTACTTCTTATGACGATAGATAATGTCACATACACACACAACGAATTTTGTCACATTTACATAAGTACATACGCGTATAATATTGAATAAAACATATTAGCACGGCACATACCTTGTTTATAACGATACTGAATTCGACTGCTACGTCATACTCTCTCACGTAATGCTCGCCGTGCGAGATTAGCAGTGACGCGTTGGCTATATCTCTCCCGGTCACGTAGTCGATTCGAGCCGATTTTACCCGAACAAGCGTTACATAGCCGAGCGTGACAGCTCTCATTCAATATTTCTAAAATAAAGTGTTCAGCGCGCCTAAAGAAGTTTTGACTTCTTAAAATCAATTATAAACATATTGCATTAAACTGAATACCCAAAGTTGACTTAATACTGAATACCCAAAGTTGACCTAAAACTGAATACCTAAAGTAAATACCCTCACAAAGTCCTCGTCGTCACCGACTGGATTTGACCTGCGCCTATGCAACAGTACGAATCGTGTCCTACATTCTCTCATCACCGGCTAACACTTAGCTCCTAGAAGAAAACTCTATGGCATCGGGCCGACGTTCATTGGCAGTCGGCGCCCGCGCCGCGCCCTAATCTTTAATTTGACGCGTGCCACATCCGGGTCCCGTAATGGGACTCTTTGTCGCCGTACTCGGCTAAGTACGGGCTCCTCGTGAAAATTATTCGTTTATTATTCACAGCGAATTACTCGAGTTCTGCATTTTTCGTCCCGGCGGAGCTCTCACCTCTGTTATATTATACACCGGACTCGCTTATTTGAATTAAAATGTGCTAACTGTACTTATGCAGCTAATCGTTAGGAGCGTGATTTTCTTTGTGTCTCTTATTATGCTTTTGATCTTGAGACGCATTAAAATTGAGGAAAAGTTGTCTTAGATTTCTAAGGATCAAAGGAAAAATTAATACGATCGTGCCATATACTTTAACTCACTGAATTATTAAATTTTGTGTGTCTATACTTAATAACAAGCAATGTATTACAGAGCAATTTTTGAAGTCAAAATTTCTATAGACACTTTACGCAATTATTTGAATGGGTAAAATTTTATGAATTCGCGTCACCAACATCCTAATGTTAACAGTATATGTGAATTAATAAGGTTAAAAATATAAGTGGAAACATTTTTGTATATGTGAAGATTTATATTTTTAAATTTAGTCCAATTGCAAAATTATGGTTATGTTCAAAATTTTGGAATTCAAACCTTATTATGCCATATTGATCATTATTTCAAATTTACTGGACCCACCCGCACAGCTCATGTGTTTCGTTTAATAAATAAACCAAGTAAAAAAGTATATAATTGTTGCTCGAAGTATCTCACCTGATGTGGAAGCCAGGCTAATATTATTAAATATAAAAAATTTTGTATTTTACTTTTTGATATATAAATAAATTTAAAGATCTTAAAAGAAAACCTTCATATTTCATTTCATAGTTTTATAGTTTTACGTTTTCACTTGTGGCGACAGTTCCCAATGACTGTTAATCAGTTTTTTTTAACCAATACGTGTCCAAATTTTTAATCTAGAGGTTTGTTTCCTTTTTTTAAAAGAATAATTACGAAGTAATAAAAAACAACTTATGCTATAAATGAGATTAGTTAAGTATTACATTTTTATACACCACATATTTATTATTGAAAAATAATAAAAAAAATGGATTTATAACATAAAACCACAAATATTTCAAGCAATCGATCGCGTGCCAGTTTTATTAGGTGATTATAATTCTCCGCCAATACAAACGACGCCATTAATATTCGATACTCAATAGCGTCGTTATAGCGATTGCCTTCGACTTGTCCGTTTAAGGTTTTCCCGTAATTGGATGTGAAATCCGCTACTTTTTTTCCAATTTCTTCATTTCTTTAACGTAATAAGCGCATTCCCGGTGTTTATTTGGATTGTTTCGTTCATTTCGTTGGCGGTAATAAAATTAAATTTATATTTTCGTTGGCAATCCCTTGTATTAACTGAATCGCTCGGCGCTAAGACGTCAGTGTACACCAGAATCAGTAATTAAAATCGATTTCGTTATGCTTGCAAGTTATTTTTTTAATATTCGTACAGTTTATTGATCACAATCTGGGTCGGTGTTAAGTTCAAATGTAATTTTAAGTCCATCGTAAAAATTGACTTATTTTATTAACTGTAAAAAGTATAAAAAAATACCCGTTGTCTTACTAAAAGTTACTTTCGTATTTTCAGTTGATAACGATGAATAATTAAATTAACGACAATTAGTTCTTTTTGGCTTTGGAAATCGCAAAAATGGATGTAGTTCGCATGATAATACTTTTTTATAATACTTACTACGATTTTATGTGTTCTCGAAGACTTCTTATGCATTATGAACTAATTTCAGAACATGATATTTTAATGGCGAAAACAGATTAAATTAATTTTTCTTATATATCATCGTCTAGTTCCGCCCTCAGTACCGTCCCTAATGCGTGCCCCACTCCGCTCCCGCGCCCGCTCCGCTCCGAGCTCTGCCCTCTATGGCACTCGCCTCTTTGATATCCATCTTTTGATGTCTGCTTTTACACTACGCACAATGCGTTTGTTTACCTTCACCCTGAAATAACTTTTTTGCGTTTGAACGGAAAATAAGCTCGTACGACGAGCTTTCGCCCCGCGACAATATTTACTTATGGAAATTGCACGATGTTACTTAGTGGTACGACCCCGTAAATTCGAATGGGGACCATATTCATAACATAAAAAGTTCGAATTTTCTTTTAAACAGCTTCCGTATATTCGCTGCAAACGGAAAAATTTATGACGTACGAGGCTTTGAGTGCGTTATTCTTCGGTAGCAGCGCCTGCAGACGACAATAGATGGCGTCATATAATTATTTCTGTTCGTTTCTCTTTCTCGGAAATAATGTGGACTTCATTATTTTTCCTTATCCACTCTCATTGTTTGTTTCCTTTTTTTTGTATCAGTTATAAGTATGTATATATTTTCTTTAGCGAAGACAGTGTTGGAAAGTTTGGTCGCTTGACATAAAATTAACGCTGTAAAGTGTTGTCTATACCTCATCCAAATAAATCAATTAATATCAAAAAAACTTTCATAGATTTATTGTGTTGTCGTTCCTTTACGAGTTTGTGCTCGTACGTGTTATATTTTAAATTCGGATATCTATGGAAGTCATTAGGCGGTGCACGTGAGAATGTCTTGTATCTTTCATTGGCGCGATCGAATGCTGTAGTCTATCACATAAGTCAAACAAGTAACACCTCGTTATTGAACTTTCGCGAATGTAAGCGTACACAGGAGTAATGTTTACGAGCGATCTCCGAGAGGCGGCCTGCGAAGGCGGCGCGCGGCTACGGCCTATAAAAGTTTACGGCCTCATTAATTCGCTGACTTTGAAATGGGAGCACGTGCTCACCGATAGCGGGATTGATCCCTGTTCGACGAATGGCGCTTCGGGTTGTCATTAGATATCTCAGAGTTTCTTCTAGCTCTTAACTGCAAAGACAAAGAATTTCGGATAAATAATCGGAAAAAAAAAAGAAATTATATTATACGGGGAAATATCTATCAAAACAGACTCAAATCCATGAAAGACAAAAGAAAACGATTAATGTAATGAAACGTATCAATGCTTCAAAAATTATAAGTAATATTCAATGAAATCAGATTTTTTTTTTAGAAAATATTGCACAAAAAGCAAATTTGTTTTATTTTTGTTTTGGACCTATTAGGATATTTTGATATTAAATAGATGCGACTTACCGTTTGACTCGTCATCAGCACTTCGATTATAAAGAAAATATTTGTGTAATCTGCGCGCAACCACAGCCACGCCGTACAACTTTGAAGATTTATTAAGTTTTTAATACTTATAATATTACATGCTTAATTTTTTTTTATATTGCACCACTTAACGTGAAGCATTTGAGAGTGCTTTGCGATCGAAAAATGTTTTCGCCTCTTGTCAGCGACCATTTCTATCGCTGTGCTCTCGTTAATACACGAAAATGAGAAAAATTGTATAGAATCGTACACATAATTTAATAAAAATTAATACTGTCGACAGAAAAAAAAATTATGAAATAAAAATTACAAAATATCACAATAGCTTAGAAAACTTTCCCGCCAATCAACTGTCAAACAGCTTGAAAACACGATCACTTGTAAAAAAAATCCATTAATGTAGCCTTTTTTTTATTATATTTAGAATTAAAGCAAGTAGTTGTTTAATGAAAAAGGCTGTCGAATTCGGTGTCGTTAAATGATAATTAATAAAAATATACTTTAGAAATTAGATTGCGTTCCACACACGGGGTATTGCACTTTGTAGTGGCATCCTCTAGTAGTAAGAAAATCTATCTCTTTGATACTCGTATTTTTCAAAGAAACTGAGTTGTAATAATTGCAATAAAATACTACATGCCACTTTTAATTTTTCTTGTTTATTATGAAAAATTAAATGAATATGTAAGGCATGCACGTTTTGATTTTCCAAATTTCATTTTTTACGACATACACAATTTATGCTAGTTCTTTAAGAAGGTAATGTGTGTTTCCATCTTATTATATTTAATAGATTTAATATTTAAAAATTAGTGTCATATTTGACGCGAATAATTATAGTAGTTTAATTTTATAGAAATAAATTTTATTTTAATTTGAAGAAGGATCTTCCATCGATGTCATTAGCTTTGAGTATTCGATCTAGCGCAATAGGAAATCGGATTCAATGTTCCTAAACTATAAATATAACTACAGATTATATATCAAACTCAACAGTTCTTTATTTTCGTCCGATTTTTACTCATAAAATCAAAAACTGAAAGGTGACCCATATTTGTATAATTGTAAAATATATAGATTAATATCATTATCAAAAAAGGCTGTGTGGCCGAGGCGAACACGGCCGCCGCATCTGATAGCAGGCGCAGTGCTCACGGACCGCCGTTTGCATTTCGCCTTATCGTAGTGCCGGGGAAGAAATGCCTTTATACCTTTAACTTTAAATGCTTATTCATCATATTAAACTTTTCCCCATTTTTGTAATTCAATGTTATTATTCTTTCGCTCTCGCATTTTTTTCGTGTAACCGTGAAAGCAGAAAATCGAGTATAATATTAATATGGTCACTAGCATACTTAAATAAAATTGTAAATATTTTAAAATTTGTGATAATCCCCATGAGACATGTGTCTTAAGATCGATTCTTTTTATATCTGAATTTATAGTCTTTAGACTATTCGTATAATAAAAATTCTTATTATACGCAAATGAGTATTTGTATAAACATTTTCTGTTTAAATGAAAAATCTACTTTCGAGATAGTTTATATAATTACAGTGCGATAAAGGATTTTATTATTAGTATTATTATATAAGGAAAATGCTACGTCACAGTGCACCAAAACACATTCGGCAGGATAGATAGCGACCGTTATGCTATGTTTTAGAATTATGTATAGAATATATTAAGTGAAAATTAGTACATAAAATGAAATGAGTAAAGACAGAGAGTTTTAAATCTACTACTAAAGGGCTAGAATAGATATGGATGGTTTATATAAAAAATGTGTTGTATAATGAAGGTGATCAAGGTGACAAAATCATTTTACATTAAGAATACGGTATAAAGAATTAATCTTCATAAACGGTTTAAAGAATCCTCATATACGGTATAAAGAATTAATCCTCAATCCTCAATATTTTTGAAGAATTAATCCTCAAGGAGGTAAAATAAAAAAAAAAAACTATGAAAATACTGAAATATGTCAGAAACATCGTAAGTTGTATTCAGATTTTTAACTTTTCAATGTTTTTGAAATAATATGTCCTAAAGAAAATAAGAGCGTCTAAAGGATGTAGTATGAGAGTTCTTAAATATGCATTTGCAATTAATGGCATCATCTTGAGTCCTATTTAGATTTTCAGTTAGATATTGTTTGTGAATAATCAATCCTTAATGAGACTAACTTAGGGATAGTTTTCTGTTTGAGATGGATTCTCAATGCAATTGTTAGTATCCAAACTGTCTTGAACTGTAAATTTTAAAGTGTATCTAAAATATCCATTAACTGTTCTATACAAAATCTAAAATATGTTCGTTTAATAACTAATTTTTCTCCAATTAATGTAACTGTTAAAAGAATTAATCACGATTTTTTTTTACACCGAGTAGGTACTTATAATACATTTTCCAAATCAGAAATTATGTACATAAATGTGAAATTGTGTATTTTTTCCTCGGCTTCCAATTTCGTGCTCAAAGTGTTTGTTGTGCCCCTTGTTAAATTATAACTTCTTTATTTAATGGCATCAGTATCAGGGTTGGAACTAGCAGTGGGATCGACCTATCGAGAACTGAATTAAAAACCAACGCGAACTAAGAATTAAACCGCCATCAGAACTAAAACGAGGATCTGTATCAGAATTGAGAACGATACTAAAGTTCGGAACCTAGATCGAGACCAGGGTGACAAACGAGAGTGAGACAAAACTTGGAATCGAGAGAAAGATAGAGATTAGAAAATACAGTGAGACCAGTATTAAAGAGTGGAGTCGATAATAGAATTATAATTGGAATTGGAAGAGGAACCGAGGTCAAAATTTAAATGAAAACCAGAGTCAGAAACAAAAATCAGAACTGGAAACGGAACCAAAACGGCACTGGGAACGGGATAAAGATCGAGTTTAAAAAAAGCGGCTGACTAGAGCGCAAAATTAAGCTCCAATGAGTTTATAATACATCATATTATGTTATTAATGGTGGATCTATAACAAATTTGTGAAAATATATTTATATAACTTTTACCAGTTATTTCAAATTCAATATCATAAATATTAATGTATTGGTTTTCCAGTCTAGACGGAGCGCCAAGTCGGCACGAAACATCTGATTGCGGCACGTGCAGCCGCGTCGCGACCGCCCGCCCGCCGCTTGGCGCCGATAAAAAGCAGTCTGCCGCACGGAATAAATCTCGTCTTGTACAAAACGGCATTGCAACTATCGCAAATTTACAGTTTCATAAGCTGCTAGCTTTAGGGTTTAGTTTTTCAAACGTTAAAAAGATTTTTTAAGTTAAATATATTTTTCAAAGTTGTTCAATTTTCCTTATTTCATCTGGCGCATTGATAAGGCAAAGCTTACGGATCCAAAGTAATAAATGTATCGTTACTTTCTTTCGCCTTCGACCGAAATCTTCTTTTTTCGTTCAGGTGCACGTTTGCCCGGTCGAAGGTTCCTTTTACCCGTGTGCTTTAATATTGATCAATACACGGAGAGTTTGTTAGTGTCCCGAGGAATTTGCATCCGGAAGATACGGAGACAGACGTCGGTGCTTACGCCTTGCAGCCGGCTAACTAAATTGCGGGCGGCGCTCGTATCTCACCGGCGCACGCTTGCAGTAGTGCATTGCCTTTTGTCTCGGATGTATAACCAACGGGATGTGTGTTTTGATTTGGTGAACTAATATTTAACAATTTATTTAGAATATAATTTATTTTGGCGTGATTATTGTATGTATCATAAGTAATGCTTCTTATTATAATTTGAAAAATTGATTGTGCTTTCGATATTTGTCTCTCTATTATCTCAAAATCGATATAGCAATAATTAACGATGATTGTAAAATAGATAAGTCGACTAGTAATGGTCGATTAATTTATCAAAAATGATTAAGTACATTAAAAGCCATCGGTTTGAGATTCACATAAAAAAAATGTACTAGGACATCCAAAAAATATGTTTGAAGGGCATAATTTATGTGTTCAAGGTATATTTGTATATATCACATGAAAAGTAAAACTGGCTTTGTAATGATTGTTAAATATTGTATTATGAGGAATATTTGGTGCGTGAACTGATAGGCACATGATTAGTTATTCATTTTCTTTTAAGATATAAGTATGAAATATTTTTTATGAAATTACAATTATAATATCGACTTTTGATTTCTGTACCATAATAAGTTTACAAATTTTCTTATTTCTTAAATTTAATTGCCAAATCGCTCTTAATGAATACTCGTCATTTAAACTGAAATCTTTCAATATGTCTTGGGATAAAGATCGCTCGGTATCTCCATTGAATATCCGCTAAGTTGATAATTCGCATATTACTTGGCACTTTCAAGTACTCGTACATAGAGCGGACTGGATTAAAAATTATTCTTCTCCTTATCGAATTTCAAATCCGTTAACAGAAAATCAGACTTGCACCTAGTGTGTGTTGCGTACTGTATTTTTTACATGCAATAATAGCTGTAGTACGTCTCTGTATATATATGGATTTTCCTATACGGTGGAACGAGTCTTTAGAGAGCATTTCTACTGGCTCACTTCGCAAGTCTGCGACAAAATGCCGCCGAACGGTGAGTGTCTTCACGATATACAGTTTTATTTAATCGTAATCAAAGTTCATCACAATATAAGACAAACCTCGTAGAAAACAATGTCGGACATGAAACTACGTACTGTCAACTATGAACAAACGCGCCTATGGACTAAACAAAAACAAAACGATGTACTTATTAAAACAGACAGTTGTCATGAAGCAAATGTGCGGGGAGAATGCGGGAAGACCGGGTAAAGTGGGGTGAATTCTAGACGTGTCAGTCATTTGAAGTATCTTCGCGAAGGAAAAACAATCGAATTTTGTCCTTGTTATATTCATGTGTGCTCGCGAAAAAATACAATGCATGAATGACAAAATTGTCAACCGCTCGGCTTCACTTATTAAAGTTATACCTTCTCCAGTATAAGAGGTGCGTGGATGATCATTTCCTAGCCTAATTGTCAGGTTTTTATAATCCGAATGCATAGACGTATCCTATACTACAACTTCTTTATGTCAAATGAAGGGATTTGCGGGTAGGGTGCTACCGACTTCAGGGACCAAAGACTAAATGCGCTCGATGCCGACCACTCGACCATCGTTGCTCTAAAAACACAAATATATGCAAAAACAATTCCAAGTTATTTATGATTTAAATTTTTAGATTTTATTTGCATAAATATGAAGAAAAATATTATTAGATTAAATCCGTATTTTTATAATTTTTGTACGAAAACTCCACGATAAAATGATATTAATGAAGTGTTCTTCATTATCATGTATTACTTACAAGTACGAGTAGCAATAGGAATTATATTAATAATCAGAAATGCCTTGAGAAATGCTTTATTGTGTGGCCTTTAGCTTCGGCCTTAAGTTTTATAAAGGTATAGAAAGTAATTTCAATGTTCTTAATTATGGTTTTCCAGTGGTAGCAGATGATAGAGAAAAGTGATTTTTAGCAAAAACTTTTTAAACTTTTAAGTGTAAATCAAATGTAACCCACAAATTCCGCCTTTACTTCGCAGTTTATGGTAAAAATATCAATTCGTGTGTTTTTACCAAATTTTAACTTCTCTCAGCAATGAACTTGAAGAAAATCAGCCATAATTGCCGAAGTGAATTGTTAAATGATTCCATGAATATATTTTATGATACAAAGCACTAAAAACATACATTTACAGTAGGTATTACATAAAATATTAACGATTAAATATTTTCTAGACTTTGTATCTTTATGGATTACAGCCAATTATTTTTTTTTGCGCAAAACTATCACAAAACTTAAAAAAATACCTGTGTTAAAATACATTTCCAAACATGTTGTACGATAGCATATTTTGATGAAATGCCGAGCGTGCAGATTTTGTAAAAGCACGCCTTCATACCTCGTTCCATTATTAGCATTGCTCTAACGAACCATTGAACAAACATTTGCATCGAATGCATTAAGCTTTCCCTTGCAAAGCTCCGGCGCAGTATCGTCAGCGAAAAAGAGAACGAAACTGGGTCAAAAAATCCGGTCCAGTTATTTTCGTTGCGTCCGTCAGTAAGCTTTTGATTCTTGTTTATTAACAAGTACTGAACCAGTTAGCGCCGGCGGCGGCGGCTCCGGCCGACCGGGCCGCCGTCTCTATTGACCACGGGCCCGGCCTTTGTTGCTCGCGTGCGGCGAAAGCGACTAGTTCGATATACGGCTTGTGTATGATACACCGTCTCGAAGCCCGGACCGCTAACGTGATCCATTTAAGGTTGTATGTACTACTACAAGCTTTCGTCCGCGGCTTGGCCTACGTGGACGTACAAAAATAGATATATCTGCATGTTTCGTATCGATTCGATCTCAGATGCGTTCCGGATTTTGTTTGTAGTTCCGATCCCGATCCGGGTCGCTGTTTCACTTCCGGTTAGAATGATTATAGGCTACGAGATAGAGCATAAGATGAACTGTAGAAAATAAAATTTAAAAATATAATACAATTTAGCAAAGTAATATTAGTTATCTTCAGTAGGTATCAACATAAACAACTAACTATTTTTAAATGTCAAATAAAATATAATAAAAAGACATCATAAAATTAAATAAATATGTATGATAAGCTCGGAATTGAATTCGTGACGCAACGGCTGGTCGCTTGTCGTCTCTCCCATTTTACTATTTACCTCCGCCCGTGTATGTTTTATATTTTCCCCTGCGAGTGTAGCGAGAAAAGAATAACGCACGTTCGATTTTCCTCAGGATAAAAGCTATCTATCTCGCTGCAAAATATTATCAATAGTGATTCACCTGTTTGACGGAGAAAATAATCAAACAGAGAGAATTTTTTTTTCATAATTCATTCATGTGGTTAAAGCTACAGTATTGACCAGACTTCACTTACGAGTTAAAGGAGTATTTATTGTATAGACGTTCATATCATTTTTACAAACTTTTATTTACTTTCACTTGTCGGTGTGTAATAAAATCTTGCAAGTTGAATTTGACCCACTTCTCGGTTTCTGATTACGTGGAAATTTTGCATACATATGTATATCGCGTAACAATACAATATTATGATAACAGAGAGGTGGTGATCTAATGATGGAGCTAGGAGGTGACCATAGGAACTCCGTAATAAAACGCCGAAACCTCATCGAATTTGAGCTTATTTGATTCGTGTTGACGAGTATTTTATCTTTAGATGATATCCAGGGCCTAGTGATGGAGCTGGAAGGTGGCCATAGGAATTCTATAATAAAACGACCTAACCCCATCGAGTTTGGGCTCGTATGATTTGTCTTGACCAGTACTTTGTCTCTAGATAGTACCCAGGGTCTGATGATGCAGCTGGAAGGAGGCCATAGAAATGCCGTAATAGAATGACACAATTCCATTAAGTCTGGGTGGCTCGTTTGATTCGTCTTAATGAGTTCTTCGGTCCTAAATAATAACCAGGGTTTGATGATAAAACTGGAAGGTGGCTTTAGGATCTCCATAATAAAACAACGTAACGACATCGAGTTTGGGCTCGTTTGATTCGTCTTGATAGGTACTTTGGCCCTAAATAATATTCATATGCAACCCCATCAGATTTGGGAAAATCAGTTCGTTCCACTTGTTATGAGTGTAAATTCTGTTTGATTAGATGGATGACCGAATTCCAAGGTGAGCACGTGCCGAGGGCGTAATGTCATATCATATCGCTAACATTGCGCCTTAGATACTAGACAAATTTAGTTTTCGGTGTATGTAGCAACTATAGAAGCTAAGGCTGTAACAATGGCTTTCTTATATCAGTCTGCAGGATTCATTTGCGGAAAACATTTCGAGTTTTATAACGCGTAAAAGTCTTGTATCTTTCTATGATTTGTTTAAATTCTCTGATTCGGAACTGTGTGCCATTATCTACTATTAAAGCTTGAGGTACACAATGAAATATCAAATAAATATGAATGGAATGAAATGTATTTAAATTTTAAAATAATCATCCACGTGCATAGATATTCCACGTGACATATTGCTTATTCAGCCAATACGTTTTAAATCAAAGAAATTATTGTTTGTAACTTCTGGCGTTTATGTATTACAGTTTTATAGAACATAGGACCCTATGAATAGCTGATTAATGAAAATATAGCTTTGATCGTCATTTAACAGTGAAGTTTTAGTGTAAAAATCATTTAATACATGTTTCTAATTATCTGTATCAATTAAGGAGTATAGCGTCTCTGTTGTACGCAAAAGGATCGTAAATGATATCTGACAAAAAATATATAGACAAGGCAAGCATTTCTAAATAATCATGTAGTGTCGAAATTACAAAATAATGCGACTAACTAACTCATCGTGTGTGTATCTGAGGCGGCCCTTTATCCGAAACTTTGTTTCTGTGGCACCCCAAAATTTATCCTTTCGCTGTTATCGTAATGATAGTTACAATTAGTTACGGTGAGTTATAAATTAAAAAATTAAAACCCGAAAACTGATATTTTACAATCAATATAATTATTTGATGAATTTTGAATTGATTACCAATCATATCAAATTACACATTTGTTTCGACAAAAATACGATCAATTCATTGCCCCGGTGCCGCCCTCCCGCTTACGAGGACAGTGATGAACTCTTATTTAATGGCTTTCCTCCAAAAGGAATCTCCCCTAAACAGCAATAAAACTTTTATTAGCACATTTATTACAGTTTTAACTCAATAAGAGCGGGCGGGCCGGCGTCTCGGCAATATCTCGGCCGGCTATATAGGTTGCGTTCCTTACATTCCATTGTTTGTAACTAACAACTGTGAATTATTACTACGTGCCTACCATTCGGGGCCTGCACAGCCTCGCTTTATATCGCCCGCCGTCTCGTTCGGTGACCGACCGCTTTTCTGGGTGGTGGAATACATCCCGTGCTGAACGCACAAGTTTCCGTTTGTATCTATTATTGGTAGGTACTAATGTCTCCTTATTCAGGTGCCAGTTTTATATTTATTGATATAAGCGATAAAACATCTACTGATAAATTTCATCTACTAATGAATTCGACCTTCAGTTTGTGTGCACGGTATCGGATATTGAAGCATACACCTTCCCACGGTCTTGACTATGCTTCGGCAGTGTGGCCATTAAGAAAATCACTCGCTACATAGCACGTACAGCAAGTACAGCAAACTAGAAAGCCACGTAGTCAGACAAAACTTTTAATATAGTTTAATGTTGATGAATATAGTATTATTGTATTATGTATATCAATTTTTTAATATATAGCTACGAAGGCGTCGTGTGCTCTGCGCTGAAGCCATACGATTTTACTTCTCTTGTATTCAAAATAAACGTCTTAATTTATGTAAAAAGCAGTGGTGAATGATGTTTGTAATTGTTATTCGTCGACGAATTCTAATGGGACGTTTAACGGTATCGGCAGGTTTTAAAAGTTAAAATTGATTAGGTCATTTCCTTACTACACAGAAAAAAAAATTATTTTACCCGGATCGGATGCGAAAGCATTTGCCTATTAATATTTTTCTTTTAACATATGTAATATAAATTTATTATAGATAATACCTTCCAGAACAATTTTTTGAAGTAGTTACAAAAACGACATCCATATCTATTGCGTAGCTTAAAAGAATTAAGCTTATAAACATACAGATAGAAATAGCGACACTGTCTTGTATAATTTATAAATAATTTGTCATACACAGTATTCACTGTCAAAGGGGACGAGCTAAACAATAGAACAGTCGACTAAACCATACGAACGAGCTTTGTACGGTTAAACTAGAGAGTTAATGCGGCGATCTGTCGGCCGTTTAGACGACGAGCCCGCATGTGGGTCGCGCGGATTTGTGTTAGCGGGACACCGGCCGCGGCGCGGCGCTCGTCCATCCCGATGCAGCCTTGACGTCGTTACAGTTAGCCTATAGAATAATAGATCTAGACAACTGGATATGTTATTGCACTAGCCTCGTTGTTAATAACGGCTCATTAAACAGAAAGATGATCCTAGTTGTACTTATAATAGGTGTAAAAATGGTTTATTTTTGCTTTTGTCATATCTTTGTCGAACATGACGTGTGGACATAATATTTTAATTAAAAGGAGGCACGATAGCGGGCCATGACAGTTTTAATTAAGATTAAATATTTAGTTGTTCAGGGTACCGGTTGATTTGTTTATGTTGCTTTTACATTGACCACAAAATAGTATAAACGTGAAATCACAAGAAGTTTTCACAGAGACATCTGATTGCTCATCGCGCTACGAAGGCGATGCCGACGGAGCTAACGATATAAAAAATACACTGATAATATAAAACACATAGTAATCAATTTTTTGTATTTACTATATGTCTTGATGAACATTTCTAAAAGTTGTATTAAAGGTAAACTCAATATAAAATGTCTCAATGCAAAAAAATAGTTACAATGTAAGTTCTATATACTAAACTCATGGTATCGAGTATTCTATCGTGTTTTTGAGCAATAGAAAAAGAACAAACTTTATCGTCAAGTCTACAAATATATAACTAGTATAAAAGTCATTGAAAGACCCTTAAAAACGCAAAAATAATAAGGTACCAACTGAAGGTGGAATTACGCCCGAACTTTTGAGAGCGGGTAGAAGATCGGTACTTACAGTCCTTTAGAAGTTATTTAATTTCGCTACTTGCCAAGGCGCAAGTCCTGAAATGTATCGGAGGGTGGTACTATATCATAAAACAGAAGATGACGCCTTGTTGAAGAAATAACATTTTGTCACGCTTTTGAGTCACGCATATAAGTTGTTCTCGAGGGTTATCACAGACGGTCATATTTACAGGTTTGACGATTTCTAGTCACCCGAACAGGCCAACTTTCGAAAAGGCTTCAGTATCGTAGATATGCTTCAACAAATTGTACAATGTAATCGGCCGTTATGCTTAGCGTATGTGGACTATGAAAAAATCTTAGGTTCAATTGAAAACTGAAAATTCTCGTCAGCTATACTAAATAAATTATTACAATATTGAAATACTGAGATGTTTGTCCAACAATACCACCGTGTCAATCCGAGTACAGAATGAAAGCACAAAAGCGATCCAACTACATAAAGTGTAAGGCAAGGAGATTTCATATCTTTGAAACTCCTCATCACAATATTGGAAAATGTATAAATATTGGAAGCTTCTAAATTGAAAAGGGTATGGCATCAACGTCAATGAGGAAGACGTCATACACCATCGATTAACTGACAACACACTTGTAATGGCAAATTATTGAATGACTTAAGCGCTATATTCAAAGGTCCCAATAGAGTTGCTCAAGAAGTAAATCTAAAAGTGAACATAGACAAAACAAAATTATGTCAAATATGCACGTTGTACTCACACTAGTGATAGTTGACCACTCTCAAAACAAAGTTAAGGATTTTGACGATGCTAGTGTACTTAGGCGGCTGTCCAATTACGTAGATCCAACTTCGATAAAGAGGTTATACGATTAATTCAGTTCGGCTAAGCAGCGTTGTGGATATTGTAAATCATCTTTAAAAACCTCATCTCCTAGAAAGTATGTTTATGAAAAGTGAGTGTTTTCAGTGATATACGAATGTTAAACATGGTTTCTATCAATCGACCTTGTAAACAAGTTCAAAGTCACTCACATGCTATGGCCAATAACTATGCTTAAAACTCTCTGTTAGATAAAACCAATAACGAAGTAAATCAGAAAAGAACTAGACTAATCGACATACCTCATTGAATTAGCAAGATGAATTGACGATGCGCTGCCAGGCCACATCGCTCGTAGAACCGATGACCACTGAGGAAAAACGCTCTCGAGCAGTGACCACGAACTGGGCGTCGCAGCATACGACGGTTTCCCACTAGAAGGATTAACAACTTGCTGAATGTCATGAGCTAGCTACCTTTGGTTATAAATGGTTCAGGACTGTATGTCATGAAAATCTACCAGCGAAAGTATTATGTCCAGCTGTGGACG
Source organism: Eumeta japonica (assembly GCA_005406025.1). NCBI lineage: Eukaryota > Metazoa > Arthropoda > Insecta > Lepidoptera > Psychidae > Eumeta > Eumeta japonica. The sequence continues at coordinate 68,171 of BGZK01001922.1, read as the reverse complement.
GCTAATGGCTTGAACGAACGAAGTATTTGTTTTACTCACCATAGTCACAATTTGAAAGTTTTTGTAAATCGTTTTACATATCAGACCTTTTCAACAACTTTGTTACTGTTCTTTGTCGAGCATCAGCCTATATAACAGGCTGACACACGTACCCAATGCGGATACTAGAGAAGTGTATAAAAACGGATCCGAGGGGAGATCATGGGGGTTATGATCCTTCCCCTGGGCTGGGTCTTTGTCTTACTATTGGTACAGAATTAGAGCCAGTTCTGATTGAACTTCGTAAGTGAAACTCCCCTGACTAGAAGGCTGGATCAGCCCTTGAAAGTGTGCTAAGAAAAATGACCAATTAGTCATTTTACCAACGTCATGAACTCTATTGTGTCAGTAAAACAGCAATTGTAGGCATTTGCATCAACGAATACAATGTAATATTTTTTAAAGCTTGCAAATAGATAATCCCAAAGGAGTTACGATTTGGTTTTTATTGTATGTCCATGATCATATTAATATGCGAAAAAAAAAGGAAAAATTATTATTTCAACTGTGGTATGTGACTTTTCTTAAGTATTTAAACTAATTGACTATATACTTTTACTACACGATAGACAACGTTGTTATAAATTTTGCGATATGCATAAAAATTTTCAACTCTCATTTTTAAATTGATTTTTTATTTGTTACAGATGTTCGAGAGCGGCCAGAAAATTAATCAAAATCACAAACAAACAAATCATATGTCAAGGTAAGAAGTTTGCCTCTACTTATTCAAAATAGAATTACATATTAGTACTTTTTACGCCTGATTAAACCTCTTTTTATTCGAGATTAAGAATGAGTATAAAAATGACTGAAATATGAATGTTTTGAATCGTTGATTACACAGGATACTACAAAACGTCAGCTTAAAACTTTAACAGATCTTTATATATATTATTACATTGTTTTGTCCCAACAAAATTATAATTGGAACAGAAAGAAACATTTTTTGACACAAATTTTAGTCAAATATCTTTATCTACCTATAATAAAAATTCTAATTGATTCGGTTAAGAATATCCATAGTCCATGGAAATCAAATTATTCCCTATTCTGAAATTAAAATGTATTCCAATAAAGAAATATTGGAATTATTCTTCCAATAAAGAAATATATTATAACAGAGAGTAAAATAGGTTTCTTACTTTAAACGTCCACCTCATTCCTCATTCAAGCGATCACTTTAAATATTGAAATTAACATTTTCTATTTCATACGACGTGAATTATTGTCACAGCAATTAGATAGCTCGATGTCATTAGAAACAAATAATTGTTCACCCTGTTAAACCGGGAAGATCAAATGAGCAGATTCACTATAATTTAGTGCTCATTTAGTGCTGGCCATTTACAAGAGAAAGAGCAAACTCACCTGATCCATAACTTGCTATGGTTGTTATAGTAGTAGTGTCTAGTATGGAAAATAGAAAGAATGTATTTTTCTAATATGTAGTCAGCATGTATATGGTCAGCACTAAATAATTACCTTTCTTAAAAGATTATCTAAGTAAATTACCATTTTCTACCAAGAAACTTATGATATAAATGTTTAGAATGGAGAATAAGAAAAAAATTGTTTTGTTAATTTTTATCTCGTACGTGGCCAGCAGTATTAAATAATTATCTCCTGTCTTCAAGCTATTATGGAAGGAGATGACCTAATGAAAGACAGGCGACTCTATATTTTATTCGTGAATGAAACTAAAAAGAGAGGTAGTGGTAAAGCCATTAAACATCGATGTTTCGGATCCATTTTATCAGAAAGATTATCTGAATGCGTAAACCGTTACTAATGTGTAAATCGAAGCCTTCTCTGCCTCCGGATTAAAGTTAGACTGACACGGGTTTTTATTTTAGGCGCATGCACCCCAGATATGTTCAAATCGCTCGAAGATCGGAAGGAGTTTTGTGATGATATAAGGGACATTTTGTGAAATGTGAGAAATGAAAAGTTCGTTTTGTTAAGTAATTTTAATAGCTGGCTCGGTGGTCAGTGGGATAGATATAATAAAGTGTTAAGTAAATTTGGAGATAAAGGAGGGAATGAGAATGGTGATTGCCTTCTCCTAATGTACCAAGAGTTTAACCTGTGTGTAACTGTGTAACAAACACTATGATTCACATTTTTTTCATTTGATCACAGAATGATACACTCATATGCTTGGCGGAGAGAAGATGACAAAATCATGACAGATTTTATAAATGCGGATGATCGGTTAAGAAGCAAAATTGTGGAGATGCGTGTGTACTGTGGTATTAACGTTGGTACCACTTCTCAATAGTCTGTCGAATGAAAGCTTTGGCGACGGCATGTGAAAATATTGAATCTGCAGCTAGAACGAATAAAAGTTGATAAGCATCAAAACCCGAATGTAAAAGATGAGTGTGTAGTGATTGAAAGATAGCTTGCGTAAAATTAAACAGTATGAACGTCTACGACTTGACAAATTGCGTAAAGTAACGAAATCTGCTTTAGAAGAAGAACCAAAAAAAGGTGTATGAAATTAATATGACAACAAATATTAGAAAGAAAGATAATGAGTGGTGAGATTTCGAAGTAAGGAAAGTAGTTCGTTATAAGAAAAAAGCACAGCTGGATTTACTATCTCCCAAAGGCCAACGACAGTGTGTAAAGAAAGTCAGTTTGAAAGACAAGCTTAAAGAGACTGAAAATACTTGAAAAGTGCAAAAACGAGAGTTCATAAATCTGTGAAAAGAAGCAATAATTAAATAAAAAGACGCTATGACAGAATATTTTCGGATAATTTCCGGGAAAACCAAGAACTTCGAATGTGGTGGAAAAGGCCCGGAATTATTTATAAGTAAATTGAATTTTTTGGCACTAAATGAACATAAGTTTTGAACAAAAGCTTTAGGGATTTCTGCTCATTTGCCCTTCCTTGCTTGATAGACGTTTATTATTAAAAAAAAAAAAAATAACCGCCTCCAAAAACCTACTTAAATTAGTTAAATTCCTTTTAAAGATATTGTGTATAAAAAAACAACAAATATCGTTAATGAAATACACAAACGAATCATAAAATTAAGGAAACACATATTCTTTTATTTAAATGTTAGTAACAGCTACTTGTTTTTAAAATCAGTGCCCGTTGAAGATATACTAGATGCTATCATGTATCACTGCATCAGTTTTTGACTTTATTTTCACTTTAGATAATACTTCACGTTTTATTTTCGGGTGTTGAGTTTGGTTTTCTCTTGTTAAATTTTGTATTGATCGCTTTCATTATATGCTCATTTTTAGTATTCCACACATACGATGGGAAAACAGGACTTTTATAGGATCACTATCGTATCTGTCTGTTTGTCCATCAGTCACAGCCTATTTTCTCTTAATATTAATAAAAAACAATTTAAATTTTATTTATGTACTCTCTGTATTTATATGTGGCCGTGGTTTAACAAGTATTACATAGTGTAAGTAAGTGAATTGGATCTAATTTAATAACAAGTAAACGAAGCTTTATAAGACGTCAATGTATACAGTACAACTCACGAAACTGTCGCTATGAACTTAATTACTAAAGCGTCGCAATGGTGTAAAATAGGAATGCGGGGAGAAGTGGATAAGATCAGGGAGCGTGAAACCTGCGCATCGCATCGCTCGCAGGAAATTCCGAGCGGCAGAGTTTCGTGCGTTACACTGTACATATACATATAATAAAATTTCATTTAAAAACACATTTGAAATATGTAATCTAATAATTCAAATATTTGGTAAATTATGTTAAACACAATATAAGTTACCTAGTATTATTTCGACCATGCCAGTCAAGTTTTTATCTTAAAACATGGAAGATTTCATTTATGTATCACTCTGGCCTACCGACAAGTACAACAGTCAATAACCCATTTTAAATGAATATACAAGATAACACGAGTAATAAGTTCCATCGAAGTGGTTCATACAAAACGACACTATGCACGTTCGTGACCCGGAAGCTCTCGTTTGATAGTTTAGAAACGTACGGTATTAACAGCTCGGCGGGCGTCCGCCACACGCTGCCGTATAACTGCGCGGTGCCGTTCGCAACTTGTAACTTTGCGATCCCGGCTTCGGGGTTATGCGCTAATAACGTCACAGAAAATATTACAGTGTCTACTATATTATTGGCGTAACTAATTTTAAGTTTTTTTTTATTTTATGATTAGATTTGGATTATTTTCGGAAATGTCAATAACTTAATTAAATTTTCATTTTGAATTGAATTAAATGGTGTTATCGAGAAGGTATTACTTGCGTTTTTACATTATGAAGAGAGTGTTTAAAAAAATAATTTTTTTTTCACATACGTATTTAAACAAAGAATATATTCATCTTATAAGATGTATGCGTAATAAATAAACAAATTTAAATAAAGAAAATATTGAATACTTTCCTTTTTCACGAAATCCTTTTAAACTGACATTTAACAAAACGTCACTTTCAAAATTAATTTTGCGTTCCACATCCTCCTTTTAACGGTTGTTCAAGCTAAAACTCTTTAAAAAGAAAACGTGGAACGAAAATTTTATTTTTAAAGTTACTTTTTGTTAAAAGTCAGTTTAAAGGAAGATGGTGGAAGAGGTTTTTAGTCAGCAATTATTGTACACGTATAAATCTATAGATTGCTATCACAAAAATAAGCCTAACGATTTCGATGCACTTTTATAATGTTTGCTTTTGAAGTTTTTTTTATATAGGTCTCAACCTAACCTAATGAAATCTGGAAAAACGAAATTTTTTTTAGATTGCTTTATAGCGCCATTTTCCTTTTTACTGAGGTAGGGACAATGTGCCTATTATTGGTTCTCAACAAGATATGACCTTACATGACATAAACTACAGATTCCACTACATAAACAAAATATGTATCTTTTGTTGTAAATGTAAACGAGCTTTTCCCACTGAAAGTTATCATATTTCCACAGGATATTTAAAAGACGCCGAACAAAGCGAGATTATCCAAAAGATGCAAATTTAAATTTTAAACTTTTCTCTTAAATTTATACTTTTAAATTTTTTACAAATAAAATTCCCGTCGTTCATTTCCCATAAATGGCACCCTCGAAGGGCGTTGCTTGCTGAATGGCGCGGCGATTCAACTGTTAAAAGCCTTACACCTTCCAACCGGGAGGTTCGATCTTAACAACAGGCGGACTTATCATTGAATTTTCATGCTAAGTCAAATTATTCCATTCGTTCCATACCTCGGAGAGTGTATAATTAAGCAGTCGGGCTCCGGTATTTGTCGCGCTGGGTCCGTGTATCCGAGCCCTTCAATCTGAAATGACAATGTTGGACGGTATGCCCCAGCGGTGGGGTTATTAAAAACACGACATTCCCGTATTTATATTTATTTGTTTGTCGTATGATTTATAATGTTGGCGACCTTGTTGATTAGTAAATTTGTTATATTCTTAGCGTGAAAGGAAAGAAGCTGGTTTGCTGTGATTTGCTATTACATAATTTGTATTTTTAGTAACCTTGATAGCGTTAGCGTAATAGCTAGTAATAGGTTTATTGACCCACGACGTATTGCACAAAAAAAAAACAACAAACAGGTCTTAAATTTCAATGTCGTAATGAATTATATTTTGTTGTTTCTTTTTTATCCCAAGCCGTTGATGTAGCTGGCATGGCTGATACAGATGCTGCGGGCTAACGAACTCATGTTTTTGTAGCGCCGAGTAAAGTTTTGTGGCATTGAATCTTCGCTGCGGTGATTGTTTATCTAGAATGTTGTCAATAAATCACAAATTGCTGAGTATTTATTTAATCCGTATATACAATACTTGATTTCGGTTTGGCGTTTTATGAACCAAAAATACGACATTACGACAAAGCAAAAACAGACTTCCATTTTTTCGTTTGTGATGTAGGATAAATGTGTATATGCATATCGGAAGATTCTAGATTTTCATTCAAATTAGACCCCACCATTATATCGTTGGCCTTTATAAAACAGCTACTGAATCTATACCGATAGCAGAACCGGATCGCAATAGAGAGTGTGGCCAAGTTCGACATCAAGACCGGGATTGAGGTCGGGATCATCGTTGACAACGTCATCGAACTGCAGATTAAGGAATGTTTTTTGTGCACACGCGGACCGAGCTGTGGGTGAAAACTAGTTAAAATTGTTTTAGATCAATCTACTTAATTTTCATTGTTTTCAAAATTACTTACACAGTTTTTTTTTAATTATTATTAATTTTGCATAAAAAGTATAATCACTAGGTAAATTTTATATCTCATTAAACATACTAAAATTTAAACACATGCGATATCACGCAAAACAATTAGTTATAGTAAAATAATATTTCAATTATAATTGTTGTATTATTGGCTCGTTTATAAAACATGAAAGAAATTTAAGATAGATATTTCAGTCTGAAACACGCGATATATTATGTAATGAAATAATTTCACTGAAAACCGATTTGACACATTTATTTATTTTACATTCCATTTTTGGTTCGTTGACACTTTTATTACATTTCTTTTGTCGAACAAAGCGTTAGATACAATGAAGTCAATATCTACATTATGTTTTTTTATATAAAGTATTTCCAAAAAAAAATTCTCGTTATGTCCAGATCACTGACATTTTAATCACATTAAAATGTCAGAAAAGGCTAGAGTTCACGCCTGTTCAAAAAACGTATTTATAAAAAAAGGCAAGTTCACCCCTGTTTGTATAACTAGGAAAAAAGTATCCGGAATTCTGTAGTGAAGTTTGTAATTGCGTGAAATTAATTATTAGTACAATATTCACCTAATTGCCGTTGCCCACATCTATGCGCCTTTTAGTATCAACTTGGTCCTTATTTCAATATATTATATATTTATATCAATCGATTTTTGTCGGCAAAATAGTTATTTTATATTTTTTAATGGTATGTATTCAATTTTAAGAAACGACAAACATTTAGTGGGTTCATTTCGCCTTATCAAAAATACGGCCCGGGAGATATCACGCATATTTGAAAACACCTATTGAAGTTTGTATTTTATTAATTTTTCATTTTGTATTATATACTATTTTTTACCAAAAAAAAATACAGTATGTTCTGTTCTAATTACAAAAATAAATTCAAGCATTTTCCAGTTAAATGCTAGACGGGAACGAAACAATATAAAATCTAATTGAATATAAGAAAGCAAAATATTTAAACTCTTAAGCGGCTCTCGTATTATAATTTAATTGTTTGAAAAAACTTCTAAAATTGCGTTATTGTAGTTAATATAGAGAAACGATTACTTTGTGTTTGAATAGAACGTGTAGTTCCTAGTCATTCGAGCGCTACGTCACGTTTAAGCGCAGAGTTAGACGTTTGAGCTGCGCGTTAGGTTAGGCAATGTGTTTATTCCCATATTGAATTGCTCGTTACCCATTCAAACTGGTTTGATACAGTGATGCATTGAAATAAATGTCGTGACACTGCTTTCATTTCTAACGTCGGGACGAGCGTTTTTTGTATTTTTGCATGCGGTATAATATAGAACATTTTTAGAAATCTGTTCATAAACCCCTTGAAAAGAGTTACGATGTTAGTTACTGCTCGTGGTGCTTCTATGACACAACCGCATCTTTTAACTCTATTGTCGTTGTCGTCGTATCGGAATAATTTAAATTCGTTAAAATATTTAAATATGAATTATATAATGTTTCAAATTAATATTGCAAATAAACAGTAAGGTATAGAAGTTACAGTGGAAATCAAACGAAACCCCATGAAAAGTTAGTTACTAGTTAGTTAGTTAGTTAGAACAAAATTCGACAATAGAACAAAACAAGTATACGTGTTTGCATGTGCAAGCGAACAGTACTGCATCCAAGATCGGAGTATATATGAAATCCAACTCAACTTCAAGTTTCGCATATTTTGTGACGGTCTCAAACGAAACCACACAATAGTACGGCGTCGACGAACTTTAAGAGGAGTTATCCTTCTGGATCTAAAAAATAGATCCTTGAAAACTATCGTCATAAACCGACGACGGCAAAGTGCACGTCGTGCCATCACAACAACGATAGTGAAGCAGGAGGCCGTCGCGCGTCAGTCGTCCGACGGCGCCGGACGCACGGCCGTAAGCTCCGGGCATAATACACTTAAAAGTTGGCGGGCCAAAGCTAATGAGGTTTACGGACGGGCGGGGCCTGCGCCGGCACTAAAACGCACTATCAAAATTGAGCAGACAAATTGGCAGGCGTAATGTCTGTCCGTATACGGCGAGCGCTTGATGTCATCACGTCACATAATATATATATATATTTGTAAAATGTAGCCATCGTTTCTAAGTACAAGCTCTACTAGTACGGAACTGGACTAAATTCGAATTATAAAATTCAATCACAATTAATTTAAGGCGAATTGCATTTCAATATATAATTGAAATGAACATGCTGCTCGAAGAAATTTTACAAGTGATCCACGCTCAAACTATTTATAATTGTTATTTTAGCCGCTGTGGTCGTTTAGCGTAGACCTGTCGTAAGATAGACAGCGCTTAGAGACGGATCAAAGGAAGATTGAGGAGATTTCATTTGTAGAATGTAAACGTGTGTGCCCGTAGAAATAAATATACCTTTTCTTCAAACCGCGCTCCGATTCAATAATTCTTTTTTTTTTTTAATGAAAAAATATAACTTCTTCCTTTTTAATGATTCGTTATTAATTCGATCGTCCTCTAAAACAGCCGTAATATTTCGCAAACGGGTCACCTCGAAGGGGGTTCGGGTTTACCTATAGAAATTGCGTTCCGGCGCCGTGATTTTAATAAGGGCGCCAGCCGCCGCCCGGCCCGAGACGGATAGCTCCTGAAACGAGTGACATAAATTTTCCAGAGAGCTCATTGTCTATATGTTGCAGATGTCGCGACGCGCGCCCGACATTGAGACGTTTGCGAGAATCCTTGAGTATTTATCAAGCGTCCCACAATGGCGATCCGAATCAGTTTCTTGATTTGATTCTCTGCTTAATCCGTCGCCTTCAGATTTACGATCGATCGCTATGAAACAATGAATCAACTCGAAATAATCGGATTCGTTAAAGTAAATTAATTGTTTTTTGTCTACGTTATGCAGTTGTAACGGCAAAATCGGCATGCAGCGCTGATTCAGTAAAGATTGGTGATTTTCTGAAATTTATATCATTTCAAAATATGTCGAAAAAATTATCTATGTCGTAGATAGTTATATAACACTAGAATATCATCATCATATAATATGTTATCTTAAGAATTTATTTGTATCTTTACTGCACATTCGTAAGGCAACAATCTTTACTTAAGAAGAATGAGCAAGAAGCTTTGAGCTGTTTAAGCTCTGGCTGCATTCTAGCTTTATAATATACAATTATAATCAAATACAAAACCATGACAAAATGAAACACTTTGGTAAGAAGAAGAGCCGGTCTTGCGTGTAGATGTTTGTCTTCTAAATGTTCGGATATTTTACAATAGCCTTTTTACAAGATATGGTAAAAAAAAAGCTTAATATTAGAAATACAATAAAATGTTATTTCTCATACGTTTATGTCGATCGCTATTTATTTTAAACATTTTTTTTTCGCAGATTTATTAAATTTTCGTATATATACTGATATGCCAAAGTTAAAGTTCCAATTTCCTTAAACTTATAGCTAAGGATACAAGAGGTCCCCGCTTGTAAATCGCACGACCCAAATTTTCGAAGCATGCTGCTGTCGCTGTTTCATGAACATGGTTTTGTTGTTTTATATGGATTTTTATTAGATATTTTGCCTGTATAGTAAAGGACAAGCGAAATGTTGATATAAACATAATGGACTCGCGGTAGGCAAGTTTTCAGTATTAAATATTTCTTACATAACTTAGCAGAATCTAGAAATAAAAATTGTAATATTTGCAATTTTGGTATGACATCCCTTACTTTGTTTCAAAATTCCTGGATTATCGAAACCAAGACATTGTGCCCTCAAGGTCTGTACAAAAGTTAAAACTTACTTTTTTGTCAGTTTATGTTCCAGATGACATATTCTGTCACTAAGGCCGTATAAGTATAGAAATTTGTATATATTTTCGCTTTACTATTAAAAGAGCCAACAGTCGTCATTGTACAGTTTTGCATAAAAGGTGAAAACAACATGTAAATAGGGGAACTATTTTCTAGAACCTATGTAGTATTTAAAGATTGGGCGCAATATTTATTCGACTTAAGTGCTAGAGTCGCCGTCTTAATAATACATGATTAAGACTAAGCTTTATTCCATATCACTTCAACTCCGGATTACAGATTTCACTGTAATAAATATTATAAAAAGCTAAGTTTTATAAATGTAGTTATAAGTTCAACAAAGAATACCAAAATTGGTAAAATTTACTGGAGATAATACGTCTGTATATATGTTTTTAAGCGGTTTTGCTAATTTCAACCCTCCGCGCACTTGTTATGCATCCATAAATGATTTTTTATAGCATATTTGTACATAAATATCAATCAGCTTGAGTTATTTCGAACGTATAAAGCAAATGATTTAATCGTCAGTCTAAAATCATGGTAATTTCAAGAGTTACCCCAATCAAATTGAAGGTTTATCAAATTTGTACCACAAACACAATGGATATTTAAGAATTCACAGTAAATTAAATTTCCGTTTTGTATGACATTAATAAGGATTCACAACAAAATTTGACTATTTTAATAATTGACAATACCGTCAAATTATCTATAATCGTGTTTATGTTAAAAATCTTAATAATGCCATAGTCCAAACCTTTTACTTTCACAACAGTATCAAAAAAGTATATTGTGCGACTGACATGTGGGAGAATGGGACGAATTATTAAAAATCATTCCTTTAAATTGTTGAATTTCTTTAGCAAAGTTAGTGCCATATGCAATTATGCATTACCCATACGCGGCTTTTACCAACTTTCTCGACTTCGACGTAATAACATAACCACTCAAAAGTTACTCTGAATTTTACAAGCTATTTAAGCTTTACTGAATGTGTAATTTACGCTTATCGCTACTAACTCTAGTTTAATAGACAATATAACTTTAATACAATTGATTTCTGTAAATTAGCCACTTTTTCTCATGAAGTATATCTGTTGACATTTATTAATCCATTCAAATATTTATATGTGAAGTGCAGTATCATTAGCGAGATAAATAAAAATAACCTTTCAGAATGAAGCGAAATGCCTATTATAATAGTCATATTTAAATCAGTGAATTAAATGACGATCGTGCTGTTTATTTCCTTTTTAATTATTTATTTTTTCTTGGATAATAGTGTTAGAAGTTTTTAATTCTTCATCTGTAATTATATAAAAAAAAAAAACTGCAAATATATATTTCGAAAATTATAACCGTAGCAATTAATTAGCCGTCAGTTAAAGTGCACGTTCGGCCGCAACGAGCCGCGGCGACTGCTGCCTGGTTAATTGCCTCACGTTAACGAACGGAGCTCAGCGCTGCGTGCACGCATTTCCCCGATACGAAATTATAATCTGTAATCGCATACGACGATAAGTGGTATAAGTGAATTTGTTACCTAAAATAAGCAATCATATGGCGGCTTATTGCGATTTAGTCGCGCATGACCAAAGGAATCCTATGTGTCTGTTGATTTGTTAGTCATATATAAAAATATCAAGAGTTGCTTCACTAACAAATTGATAGAGTGTTTATAATTATTTGTATGAGCGTAGCAACTTTATAAAATTATTTAAGGGAATCATATAAGGTTGGTTAAAATGGATGTTAGTGTCTGCCGTGCAATCATTTAGGTGAAGTTAGTTGTACAGGGATGTACCTAGAAGGTAAATAAAATTACTTTCGTCATATCTGCATCATTGTTTTATTAAGTTATTTAAAAAGTTCGAACGATTTTTAATACTCACTGTAAATAATGTTGTATTTTAATTAAAAAAAAAACTTATGGAACGTAATTGTACGATTTCGGACCGTAACAACATTAACAGTCGGTATGGCCGATAATAGTCGGTAAATTAAAGGGTATGTCATTATTAGACATTTCAATGAGAGCAATGCATTTTGCGAATTCAGCGGTTTTATAGTATCATTGACAAATTATTTATTGTTCGTTTTGTATGATTCTAAATTGTGATTGAATTGTAAATCGTTCGTATTTGGCGTGATAATAACACGGAAACGTTATTATTGGAACAAAGCAGCGAGTAAAAATACTCCCAAAATGGTGAGAATTACGTATTTATTTATATCATCAATTACTCAAAAGTAATGTCGTGGTTACGTGAAATTCGATCGAATCGACCGTTTTTATGATGTTCTATTCTTAGAATTTATCATGTAAAATAATAGTTTTTCCTGAAAATGCTCATGAATATTCTCAGAATGTCCAAAGACATATGTAGTTTCCAGTGCTTATTAAGTCAGCGTGGTAACTTTTATTTACTAGAACAAGAGTGGTGGTAAGACTCTTATAGCTATTTATATGGAATAGTAACAAAAATACACGCAAATGATGGGATGATCATGCACTCTGAGCTAAAACTGTATGACGTAGTTGTAAATTTGGAACTATGCAACCAATGGTTGGACTGAAACTGACAAACATAAATAAAGCGGAAGAAACGATTTAGTCATTATAACGATTCTTCTGCTTAACTTATTAGAGCACGGTCTTTGTGGATAACAATTAATAAATATTTTTGACGTCAAAACACTTTCCAATGTAGTTGTTTTCGCGTATGAAAAAAATATTGTTACAAATAGAAAACTTGTTGAAAGAGGGCTCTTGTTGCATTTAATTTTGCAATGTTCTTTGGTTAACAAATTAAAATGTAAGTAATAAGACAAGTGAACAGTTATAAAAGTGACCTTGTTTCTTAATATAATTCAATACGCAGCTACACGATTATTACGTAATACTCGTAATTATTGGTCTTTTGCAACCACAAAGTTTGAATTCCAGAAACATCGTTGCTAACCAATCCTCTTTTTTTTTATTCAAGCAGCAACTAATTCATATTCTCTTTTGATTTCATCAAAATGAGGTCGCGATTGTTCTGAAATTACCCCAAAGGTATGTTTGCGTTCTGGACATCTTAATAATAAAAAATTGCAATTCGGCCATAAAGTGTTTAGGGCGGATCCAAAAGGCGGGCCGGCGAGAGCCGCCGTGATTAGAGGCACGCGCACGGAAGGGTGGCCGCTTTTATCCGACGCCGTCCGCCGTGCATCTCCTTTAGTCGTCGAGCTCATTACCCAGATCCTCGTAGAGATATGGGGGACAATGGCGCGTACGGGCGCCGGCGACGCCGACTCCGGGTCGCGTCCCCCGGCCCGTGCGATCCGAATTGCCGCATCCTTTACGAGGTTACCTTCATTTTTAATTAATCTCTCCGCCTTTATGTAAATAAGGAGCCCCGCCTTGAAATATTCAGCGGGCGACACGCACTCGCAAACTCCCTCGCCACTTGTAACTCCAAATTGAGTACGCCACTGTACAGGTTCCGTGGTGCGGGTGTTTGAAATTGTAATTGTATTATTGACACGGGTTACGGTTGAAAATTTGTTAGTAAAGTCTACAGCACGAAGGTAACAAACAAATAATAAATGTGTAGTGGTTGAATGCATCATTGTCAACCTGATTTGCGTATAATTTTATTGGGATAGTCGTGAAACGGTTATTTTGCTTTTCACCGTTTGGTGGACGAATTGGCATTATATCTTTAAATTTGAATTGAATTAAATAAATCATTGTCTATGGGCTTTTCAAATATAGAGTACCATAAATAAGATAAATTTATGACACTTTCAATAATTTAATTTTTTATAAAATTATATAACCACACCTACGATTCTGCTCTTCAAAATTCGTTATGGTATTAATCAAAGGTTTAAAACTTCAAATTACGTGTCCGTTGCTCGAGTCCGACCTGTCGAAATAGCCTCCAAATTGACATTAATTATTTAACTCGTAACTGTGTACAAAAAGTCAGGCCGAAGCCGGACGTTAATGGATGTTTTATTTTTGTCAGCGCGCGGTCGTGAGATGGCTCGCGCGGGCATGCAGCACAGGGCGGAAAAATGGCGCTGAGTGAGTACGCTACAGTTCTCTATAATTACTGCTAGCTAACGAGCCAAAATCTGCTGCAGCACGTTCAACTGTTTTAACCGTTTTCGTGTGCTGGGGCCGTGAGTAAGTCGTCAATTACTGTCCGATGAATGCCATGTTATCCTCATAAAGTATTTCGAATAAGTAAGAGACAAACTTATCTACGTGGTGCTGGCCATATAGAATTATCTTTTTTAAAAAAAATATGGCGATAAACCTCAAAAATTCTGTTATTTACGATATTTTTTTGTTATTGCTGTGTTAATTTATAATGAAGGGACAAAAGCAGAAAATATTGGCGAATCATTTAATTCGGTTTTGTAAATCTCCATGTCTATCTTAAATCTCTGAAAAATTGGTTACAGAGGACTTTCTTGAATAAGATTAAAATGAATTATTTTATGTATATATATAGGACTAAAATGTGTAATGAAACAAATGACTTATAGTACATTATCTTACAGAAGATATAATAAAATATAATAATAATAATATAAATTCACGCCTATCTCCCGGAAGGGTAGACAGAATCTATATATTTCTGTATGATACGATCTCTTGTGCTTCATTGACATGTATCAATCTTTTCGTGCAAGCTCGCCGGTTTCGTGTGCTTAAAATTTGGTTCTTTTTGAATATCCTACCAATTTGGTCTGCATAGGATTGGTCTATAGGGAGACCCTTATCAACTTACACACGTTCGCTTTATAATTTTTATTTGTCAGTCTACTTTCATTCATTCTTTCCAGATGGTCAAAACAACGCAACATAGCTTTTTCTACTCTTCTTTAAAAGCATACCGCGCTCTGACATCACTATTTCTACATCTACATCTATCTTTCAAAGACACTCACTCCACACATATTAGGCGAAGATCGCATTTACACCGTTCTGATTCTACTTTCATTTTTCTCCTGCTATACCCAACTTTCACTATCGTACGTAAAAGTACAGAGATCGTCAGAACCCTTATCTAATCTCTTAAATTTATAACCCTTAATCCAATAATCTGTTAACAATATTTTAATTTCCTATCTATTAATAACTTTTTCAGAAAACAGAATTTTGCCATACATAATTTCCTAAGTAGAATCCTCGCAGAGATTTGGAGATATATTCCAATTTTTTATTAACAATTGGCAGACCCGAAAAACGTTGTCCTGCCTGAACTTTGGCTTGCCTGCTATTAGCGGGTCCAGCAAAGAACTTTTTGATAAACTACCGATCATATTCCAAATAAATCTAAATGCGAATTCTTTGAAAATAGCGTAAAATTTTGAATGCATAGAGTAGATGTAACTTTTTTCCACTATATCGACGTCATGCCCTTGCAACGATAAATGACCTTTTCGTGTGACAAGGTACCGATCTCTTTCTTTATGGTTTTACAAATAGATTTTTTTTTTCAGAACACTTCAGAGGGCAATTCATATTCACGCCGGCGTCGTACACAGCACATTTCACAGAACTGTCCGGCCTCAGTTGAGGCGCGCGGCGCTCTCGGCGACACGATTTAGCACTCATGCTAATGACATACATTCTTGTTAACGCTCGCGCTCGTTGCTATTCCTGTTATTATTTTTGACGCCATTGTCGCCTGCTAACTGACGTTTTATGTGATGTCATGAATTCGGCTGTCGGTTGCCATTTTTATGGAGTTTTGCTAAGTCAGCGCGATTAATGCAAGACCTTTTGACACTTCGCAACTAGAAAAATTTCTACTGGGTAAATTGGTATTAAATAGGGGTCAAATTTTAAACAACCGAAACCGACGACAAATTCGCATGATTGATGAATATCAGTGAAGTAAGAGAAGTACCTGAAGATCTTTACGTTGTGGAATCTGTGGTCCTTGTCTACCCCTATGAGAAATAGTTGCTAGTTTACAAAAAATATGAATCACTTTTCCTGTACACGCTATCACTTATGTTCTATTTAATAGAATATGATTCTTTGATTATCAGCACAATAATCCGTTCCGAGTGAATTTAAACGAAATTACGAAATAAACTTTAAATTAGATTTGCGATGTGATCCTAAGAACCTCGTCCGCCATCTCCTTTTAAAGTGACATTTAACAAAAGTCACTTTTAATATAAAATTGCGTTCCACAATCTCCTTTTGACAATTGTTATGGCTAAAACCCGTTAAAAAGTAGATTTCCATGTCTTCTTTTTAACTCTGAAAGTGACTTTTAGTTCAAAATGTGTGTTTAAAAGGATGTGGTGAAAGAGGCTCCAAGGGTTTAATTTTACAAGTAAAATTAGTAGTAAACTAAAATAAACCTATGAAAACATGAGTGAAATTATTTTTTGCTTTAAGAGAATACTGACCTGTATTTTACGTTGGAAATAATTCGTATAGCTACTATTGTAAAGTGCCTTTGATTATTAAGATTTTGTACGTTTCCTACAAATAAAACTAAATTGTTCAATGCTTGCTTATGCAAGCATTGAACAATTTGCAAACATGTGTTGATTATTCAACACATGTTTGAAAAGTTTTATCATTATTAAAAAATAATGTAAAAAATGTATGAATATAAAATTTCGGGAATAAAATCATTTAAAGAAAATAAGTTCAATCTATTACATTTAAATATATTATGATTATCAACGAAGGTTAACTGTAATATATATATATAGAATTACAAATAAAAGTGAAACATTTTTTATGCATGTTGGGTAATTTTTGTACACATAAAATCTTACGAGGTTCGCGACACCGACTTGCTAATGCTAAAAGTATACATGAAAACTATTTTCTATATGTAAAAATTATATTTTTAAATTTAAATAAATTTCATCATCATTGTCGTTTCATTAAAATTAAAAGTCTTCAATTTTGTAATTCAAACCTTAATATTCCTATAGACTTTTATTTCAAATTTTAATGTACTTATGCAGTCCATCATGTGTTTTAATAATAAGTAAACTATACAAAAAATTATATCATTTTTGCTCGGAATGCCAATAGATATGAAAATCAGACTAATGTTAATAATTTTTAATGCTATAACCAATTTGAAAATGTCGAAAATAACATTTATTTCATAGTTTAAGTTTTCAGTTCTGTTGACAGTTTCCAATTGCTGCTTATTTTTATATTCCTTTTCTTCTATTTTGATAGAGTAAATAAAAAAAGAAATATTCTTTTAATATCAACCAATAGATAAAACACAAAATGCAGTTCATTAAGTTACAAAAAACAATAAAAAAATTTCGTGTGTTAGGTATCATATATTTTTATTTAATTCAACGAATAAATATAATTTGTGGCGCTAGAATTAATTTACCGACGTCATAAACACGAGTCGAAAACACGTGAAAGTTTAAAAAAATCCGGCCAAAACTCCCCGCGTTCCCTTCTGGGCTGTTTCCTCCCTTCCCCCTCATCCCGACCCTTTACATTTCCCGCCCTTACGGGAAAGGCGGGCGTCAGGTGCGCCTCGCCAGGACACCTCGCCAGAAGCCCACCAATTACGTATCCCGCTAAGCTCCGAGCGCTTATTTAAATACTACACTGATTGGAGACGGTTCTCCCGTTCATATTTTTCCGAATAGCCTCGCAGAGCCGAGAGCGTCGTTAAGAATTTATGGCGCTCATTACGAGGGTTATTATTGTATCGACGGCGGAGCCTTTTGTTATTTGAATGTCGCGCTCTTGACTGAGATTTCGATGGGTTCGAGGACTATATATTTAGCCGCTTCGATCGAAAGGGGCTGAGACGTCGTCGGAATATTCATTAGCAAACCTCTAGATCCGACTTTAGCACTTTTTCGCTCTGAAATAATTTTAATTTTAAAGGAGCCAGTGCAGATTCGCCGACGATCTTTATGAAATTAATATTCTCGCCGGTCATCTAAAGGGCTTAGAGGTAACGGTTAATCTCGAGATATATAATAGAAGCTAACCCTTTTACTTATAGAACTTGGCTAGGGAGAGGGCTTAAACACAATACAATTTTTTTAATATCACGTTTTTAGCCGCATACATTTGAAATGTATAATTATAATATCATTATTATTGCTACGATCTCGCTTATATTTCTCAGAAGGGTAGGCAGAAACAACAGATTTTCAAATTGTACGATCTTTGTACATCTCTTTGCTTCACTGACATCCATCAATCTTTTCATACAAACTGCTGGGTTTCGGGTGCTTGAACTTTGGCCCTTTTCTAATAAGGTTCAAAACTGCAGCCATAATTCGTGCAGCTGTAATGATAGAATCTACTTGATAATTATTTCTTGAAAATTGAAATACTTTTATTAGCTTTAGAAGACGCTTTCCTCGTAAATTACAACGCTTTGCTGCAAGAAATCCATATATACCACAAACATACATATTGTTAAATATGTTATTGAACGACTTTCTGTAGCTGTTTTTTTAAGCTACAGACTACGAACTACATGAATCATTTTTTAATGTAAAATAGTTTTAAATTGCGTATTAAATTTATGATGTTTTTTGTAGAAATATAAATTTTGTTTTTATGTAAGTAATTAGGTATTTATGTTTATAGTACTATCTTTCGCCCTCGGCTCCTCCCGCACTGGTATAAAAAAATCCTTATTTTTTTTATGTCGACCGATTTCGTTATCAACCGTGTTCCCATTCCCAGTCCTGTTTTCACTTTTAATCGCCGTCGTCGTTATCGATCCCGACCCGGGGACCGCTTATCATTCCCTTACCGTTCCTGCTCCCGATTTCAATTTCGATCTATCTCCCTCCTTCGATGCTGATACAGATTCCGTCTTTAATTCAACCCCACGAAATTATCTATAGGAACGCATACTCATACACAGGAAATACCAAAGTGCAGCTAAACTAATTTAAAATATATTTTCATATTGAAACGGTTCTCGTGTCACGTGTTATACATTAATGGGATACGTCAGAAATTCTCGCACAAATGTCAACAACAACGGTATAAAGTTGCAACTCCAATTGAGAATATAGATTTTTTTTGTTAGCTACTTTCGCCGACAAGCGTAAAATTTCATCGTAATCTAATGAATGATATAAGAACGCATAGAAGACGAACAAATAAACAACTGTTAATTTTTATGTACCTATTAAATAGATACAAATTATAGGTATGTATAAATTTTGTAATGTGGTAGATTAATAATATTTATAATGAAATGTATAATGTATGTGAATTGGAAAGAAATATCTGCCTGGGATTTTAAAATTTCAAAGAATCAAACACATTTGTTTGGCGAACTTAATATAATATTAGATTAAGTCCGACCTTATAAAAATTCTATAAAATGGCTTAGCTAAAAACTACTGACACTATAAACTTGAAATCTCTACAGTTTAAGGAACACGTAAATAGAGAACTGTAAAGGTATTTTCTTTCTATGACGTGCCTATAAAAATAATTTATACAAATTGTTTTCCTAAGGGAGCAAAAAAACGTGAAAGTATGTATGGCAACCCTTTTTTAAATTAGAACCATCAAAATTATAATTTTAATTATGTTTCATTTAGTACATCTCAAAAGTGATTTGAAATACTTCAAGTTAGATAAATTGAAAAGCATTTGAATTGTCAGCTAAATATTTGTTCCACATTTTCTGGAACGAAGTTCCTCAACGCGGCTCGCGGGTGGTGTTGATTGGCGTTACGCAAGGAAAAATAATTATCCCCTCTCCATTTGACTGTCAGCGATTTCCTCTTACAGACGCTAGTTAAGTAAGCAAGTGTGGCGACAGCCACGCGCGGCACGCCATTATTTCGTTGTTCAACATTTTGGTAAAAATATCTGGATATCTATTGTCATGTTACATGCATTTGCAATGAATAATGATATCATTTAGGTAATCCCTTTATAATTATTTTTCGATTTTTATTAGGTTCTAGAGTTTTCCATTTTATGTTTTAAATATACTCATATTATACATACAGATGTGACAAATATTATCGATTTTGAAAAATTACATAATTATGCAGCTTGACGAACCTGACAACAAATAGCGCTGTTTAATGCTTTATTCAGTATTTTTTATGTAATTTAATTATCTCACTATATATATATATATATATATATATATATATATATATATATATCCAATCTCAAATAAATGGATATATTTTTCTAAATGAATATTTTGTGTTTCTCGTTTATTACTCTCAAAAGTTGTAAATTTATTTCACTGTTCCTTTTATTTGACACAACATAATATCAAGCGAAAGGAACTTTGCTCCAACCGGATGTCCCACGACACCTCTCGCATTTTATTTTATTTTTTCTAAATTAAAGGTATTAATCTGCAATATTTTTCCCCCAATAAAAAAATTTCTATTTGGTGAGTTCCTAAATAAATATTATAAACCATTAATTTGAAATCTCATTAAAATAAACCATTGATAAAATTAGATTTTGCAATTCTGAATAAAAACTTTGGGGCGGTGGAAAAGGTTTTTTCCATACAGAAATAATTATCTATTTACGATCTATATTCTGAATCTCTATGAAATAAACCTTTAAAAATAAGTATATTTTTTTATATATTTATTTTTACGCTTTCCTAAATTTGCTTTCATAGTCGTATATATAACGGTTATAATATGTATTGCGTTGACATAGAGATGATGTTAATTGTGTGTAAAACTCAATAAGCACTGGTAAAGTTTAAAGTACTGGTCCAACAGCGGCTTTGAGTAGTGATTGGCATTCAAAGATCCATGACAAAGTTTACGCTTTTGTTCATAATTTCAATTAAAAATCGTTTCCATTCTAAATCCTTTCCGTTTCTTTGGGTATTATCCACAATATTCATTCAAAATTGGCGGGATCATGGGGTCATAGACCAAACAGCTTACGCGTTCAGTAGGTATATACCACTATAGAAACAGGAATAAAGAGTTGTAGCGTGTACTTTACGTATTGTTTTTCTTATATAGAAGCGAAGTACATGTGTAAAATTTCGATAGTACCGTTTAATTAGAAGCGGGCAACTAGCTTACAACTACATATCTGTAGGGGGTTTTATCGCTTTTGAAATTTTACGCTGGAATCGTAAATAGATCCGTTTAAAAAATAACCTGAATTTTCTCTGGAAGGTCCTCTATTTTCCAATAGGATTTACGTTAAAATCGGTTATTTCCGAGAGGAGCCCGGACAAACAAACAGAGAAACAGGCTAAAAATTTAAAAACTTCTATTTGATTTCTGATAATGTGCTAAACGTGCGATCTTAAGAAAAGCAGATTTAAAAATCACAAACAATTTTATCTATTTGTACAGACTGAGACGGATGAAGTTCCTTGGGTAAATTATTTGGCTGAAAGTTGCGGCGGCCGGCGCCCGCGCCGCGTCGGCTAGTTAGCGCTCATGTCACGGCTCGTTGCTACTAAAACTTGCTAGACGCAGTGTGGAATGGTACTTTTTCTTTTAATCGCTATGGCTTTATGAGTCATTATCTGTCGGCTACTTTTGGTTTTTTCGAAACAATTGTCGTTATTAATTTGCAGCCGACTTGCTTGCAGTGCTGAGCAGTATAAGTTTTTCGGTGTTGTTAATTTATGGAAATAAATCAATCTCATTTAAATCGTTTGTTTTTCTGTCCTATAAATATTCGTAAATTGCGTAATACACTTTTTTACTGAGTTATTATTTAATAATATTTTTAAATTTATGTAAGGATAAATCTTGTATATCCACAGGAACCCTATTTAACATGCGCACACAGAGCCCTCTAAATGAATTTGTGACTTTGCATAGTCGACTAACATGTAAACTCTATTTATTTTTATTTTTGGTACTGAGTTGATGTCGATCATAATTTGTTTTAAACATTTCTCTATATTTTTTAAAATAATAAATTTCATGTCGTAGGTATATGAATAGGGATACCAGAATTAAGATTCCAATTTTCTTAGACTTATTTTTAAAATGTTCACGAAGTCCGAGCTTCTAAATCCCGCGAACGACCCGCTGCTGCAGCATAAAAATTTTATAAATATCTGTAGTATGGCCCCAGAGCAAGATGCCAGACCACATCAGGCTATGGAAATATCCTAAATCTATTGTATAAAAAAATAAACTAATTTAACAGTTACGACGTCAGATAAATTTCTTATTTTTTTGACTGCATAAGCAACAGAGCTAAGTCTTTTCGCCAACTTACTTAAAAGAGGACTCCATTGAAGCCTGTCATTTAGAGTAATTTCCAAAAATACGGTAGCGTTAGCAAACTCCAATTCTTTGTTTCCTACTGAAATAGTTCCGGATTCTTATCTTAACACTTAGATGTGAGAATTTTTTACATTTTATTTTCATTTCATTAAGAAGTAGGTTATTAGCAGTAAACCACTTTTCTACCTTAGAGATCGCATTGTTCACATCGTCATAAGCGAGCTGTTGTCTTGTAGCTTTAAATAATAAAGACGTGTCATCTACAAACAATAGTATCTCATGAACATCCTTAACAAGGCTAGGTAAGTCATTTATATAGACTAAAAAAAGAAAGAAATCAAGAATTAATCCCTGTGATACATCCATGTGGACTATAGAGCCAGGTGATCTCATGCCATTGGCATCAACACTCCGAATTCTTTTACTCGAATACGATTTCAGAAGGTCAAATGCTCGGCCTATTACTCCATAGGGACGTAGTTTCCCGATCAGTTTCATGCTAAACACAATCGAATGCCTTGAAGGTATTACAAAATACGCCAATTGCATCTCGCAAATCCTTCCAGGCTCCAAATGTATGTTGCACAGGATCAACGCCAGCATCGATTGTTGAGCGACCCCCGAGTAAAACCGAAGTGTTTATTAAACATTAATGTATTAGTATAAAAATGTACCAACAACTGATTTAGGATTAATTTTTAGAATGTTTTCTAAGTGAGAATAAAAACTAATTTTGAAAAATTTGCAATTATTATTTACTTATCATGAAGCCGAATTAGAATTTCTGAAAAATTAGAGCACTGAAAATTAGAAAACTTGAACATTTTGATCTTTATAAATTTTCTCGTTTTTCTGCATATTCTAAGACGCCAATAAACTACTATTTTATTAAATTGATTATTGTTAAAACCTATAAATTTCCTGAATATATCTAATAAAAAATATTCTTCTTAAGTCAATAACGGTTTATTGACTTGCAAACAATATTTTACTTGAATAATTTTTTTGTTTGTTTATAGGTAATTTTCATTACGAGTTCAAACGCATTCTTATTTTATTATGCTTCGGGAGCGTTTAGCGAACAATTCTATAGTAATTGTAATAAATGACTTATAGTTATATTATATAAAATACTGACTTGTATAATAACTCTGTTTTAATAGAAAATTAACCGGTCCGCATACATTATTCTGCCCTTTCTTGTGGACGGCTTGTTCATACAATCAATGCGTGCAGCTCTGTTAGTATGGACATAAAATGAATTCCTGTTTTTTTTGTATTGACCAATATCAATCTCCACCCCGGTTTTCTTTTCGATTCCGATCCCGGTCACTCTTTTAATTCTTATCTCGTCCCAACACTCGTTTATGACCTCAGTCCCGTCCTCAATTTCCGTTCTGGTCTGATATTGGCTCCATTCTCAATTCTGTTTTTCATTTCGCTTTGAATTTTGATTCCGCTCCAGTCACGGTTCCGATTTGTACGAAACAGGTGGCAAACGTTAATCTAGAAATAAAATACAAGTTATATTACTTGGACATAGTGTAACCTTCTATAAGTTAATGAATAAATAAAATTGTCTCAGGAATGTAAATTCATCAATGAAGCCAGGGATAAATGTTGGGAGCGAAAAAGAAGACAAATTGGATAATAATTTTAAAAACATATTAAAAAGTTATTATATTTTCTTACGGTAAGTATAAAAGATAGATCGATGCGCATAGATATCTCTCTCAGGCTTAAGCGGACGAATAATGATCTCGCGCTCATGCGCATAGAGATACTTTATGAGTGTCTGGGGGGATGTTAGTGTTTGGCCCATCCGATTGTTCTAACTGTTTACAAAAAGTGTTGAAATAGTTCCCTTAAGATTATATGTAAAAATAAAGACTGAGATTATAAGTAAAGGTACATTATTTTTTTGGGAGCTTTGAAGCGTCTAGTAAAAGTTAGCGTCGACGGAAAGTGTCTGGCAGTATTGATTATTCATTTGTAACAATATACTCCAAAACATATGTAACAATCAGCACTGAGATTTTAAGGAAAGTGAGCACTGTTTTTTCCTACCTTTAGCACCGATATGATACCAGATGATGAAATTGGACGCGATCCATGGCCGACGTAGAGCCGGCGCGGGCAGCCGGCGTACGTTTTAGGTCGTTTGTACGATGGAATAGCACTATGAAACGAATCCATTTATAATTTATTAACATCGGAATCGACAAACACACCGTGTCGTTTGCGTGCGCCGCATTGTGCAAACGCATAAAAAATGTGTACTTTGCTGTTTTTTTCCGAGTTGCACAGAATCCGGCAATAAATGAAGCTTCTATTTACTTACACATATATATACACATACAAGCGAGGCTCATATGCACCTACACACTATGTGAACAAGTTGGTAGGTAACAAACGTCTAAAATAATCATATCATTAGGCTGTAAAGCCTTACAACATTATTATACGATTAGGCAATCTTGTAGAAAAATGTCAGAAAGACAATATCTTTAAATTTCATTGTCTTTCATTTAAACTTTTATGATAATAATGTGAAAATAATTCTTTAAAAAATAATATTTTATGTATTTTTAGCCTGTATTTTGCTCAGTGTTTTTAATTTTTAACATTACATTTTACCGAACACAGAACTACTAATATAAGTATTACAATAAATATATATCAAAACTGGGCACGGAAAATGGTTTCCGTGGATTAGTCAAAATCAGAGTTATTTAAAACAGAAAATTATTAAAATTTTATATCCAATATACCCAACAGACTTTGGCGTCATCTGTCCGCCCGTCCGTCGGTCTGCACGTCTGCCTGTCCATCAGTCTATATGTTACGGCCATTATTTATTTTTTTCAATAATTAATGTTTCTATCGTCTTCAAATTCGACGCTTAATTATAACAATCAGTTACTCGCACTTATTCGTAATAAGAATATTCACATATTTTTCTTTTTTTATTAAAATATGGCGTATTTTAAGGACTCGATTTTATTACATGTAGTGTAGTTGAAGGATTTAAAAAATATTTTATGGTTCTTTCGCATCGTTCACCTGAATTTTTATCTTATATTAAAAAAAAGAAAGATAAGGAATTTGTAACTTAAATTTTGCAATAAAATTTATCATCATAAAGTCTAATGTGTGTGTATGTGTGTGTGTGTGTGTGTGCGTGTGTGCGTGCGTGCGTGTGCGTGCGTGCGTGCGTGCGTGCGTCGCGTATATATAGCAAAAATAAATCGATGTTCTAGACATTTGTAGTCTTTACATACTTCACCTTCAAATTTGGCCCTTCTCATTAGAGAAGGGCCAACTTTGGCCATCAATGCGTAGAATTTTCAGAACGCCTTTACCGTGCGTCACCCTTGGCGGTTTAGCCATCGAGCAAGGATGAATAAAAGTAGAATAATAAAATAAAACTAAGAGTGAATTTGTACGTATCATTCATTTATATATAGTGCAAGATTGATGTATGGGCTCGGTCCCTTTAGGGTCTTGTCAAAGTCTTAAGCATAGAAACTAATCCATTCAAACGTGATCCCTTACTTTGATACGGGACTGACGTGGCTACGACAAATTTAGTTGTACATTTGGTGACACAATCTAAAAGCACTTCATAGTTCTTTTTTCCTAGAAAAATAATTACTCTATGCGTCGTGTTTGACTGTGTATTCTAAATAATTATATTTTAATATTTAACTTATCATGTAAAAAGGTTCGAAGCCCCAATATAAAATGGGCCTGATTTATGTGAGATGATTTCGTCTCATTTTTAAATGGGATGAAATGGTCCCCTCAACATTTGGCATCACAACATGCATAAAAGAATCAAAACTTATTCCAAATAAATTAAATAAAATTCGTTGTCGCTCTATGCGTTTACCCGGGTCCGTTGTTCTGTTCTTCCGGTGTTCCTAAATGGCGGATGTAGGTGGCGCTGTAGTCCCACCCCACCCGCTCGTGACCAGACCTTCAGAACGACAAAGTTTAAAATTGTTACCCCGCAACTTTGCACTCACCATTTACGTAGATATACGCTTTGTCGTTCTTTTTTTGTTTGTTGCATTTCAAAGTGGCGCGCTTATGTTAGAGTGTCGCACTCTCGCGTTCATGTAGTACTAGACATATAAAATGCCGGGTCGCGTATTAAGTCTCCTTGCTGAATGTTCGGAAACGATTTTATCGATTTAGAACACATTTGGGTGTTAACTAAAATGTTAAATTTGTTAGATTTTAGTTAGAAGTTTTTAATTGAAATCATCGTCACAATTTTTGACTTGAGAAAAATATCTGATTAGTTGATTCTCCATGACCAATATTTGACACACATGTAATTCTTTGTTGTATGTTTTTATATGATGGGTCTATGTACAGGCCGAGGACAAAGTGGAGTAACAGTCGATCCATTCAGAAATGGTACACTTAATACCTAAAAATAAAACCAAGATTTATTGTCGATAATAAAATGTACGGTTACCAATTTCGTACTAGATGTACCATCTATTTGCTTAAAAATTAATTCACAAAACAGTAATAATAGTAGTAACAGTTTTCAATAAAGCTCCTGCGGTATTAGTGATACTGTTTCATAAGACAGGCTTTGTAGTTACGAAACGTAGTTCAGATGCTTAAATGAAAAAATCGTTCTACTTATTTTATTTTTTGTCTTCGTTGTCGTACATTTGTTACAAAAAGCAACACAAAGTAATTCGAGACGCTCGATACTACCTTTGTGCGCTTTGAAGCAGGCTTTTTTTTTCTTCTAATTCCACAAGGTCTTCGTCTACAAACAAGCCACTATTTAAAAATAAATTGTGCTTTTAGAAAACGAAATTGTTTTCAGGACAAATGGAAAATTTCAAGTACAGGCGCCGGCGCGCCCCCCGACCGCGAAGAAAGCGAGAGTCGGGGGGTCCGACGCAAGTTTCTAGGATAGCGCGGGGAAAATATTTCAATGCAGAGCTCGGCGGTTGCCGTGGGGTCGGGCGGCGGCCGCGGGGAGCTGTTCCATATGAAAGGCGTTGTGCAGGAAACAGCATATTTAGTATATGAGAACTTTACCCAACGATTGTTCCTTGTAGTGTAATATAATACATTAGAAATGTATACCCTCATCTGTTATTTAATGCTGGCGATAACTGCCGAGGGTATATTATTAACGCTTGCTCGCGTGTACATATTTGGCAAATTCATAGTTGTACCGAGGAGAAAGGAGACAACCAACGTTTATGCAATTCCGTATGTCATATTCTGTCAACTAATCGCTCGATTTTTGTGCATAACAAATCGGGGAATACGATCAAAAAAAAGGAATTTAAATTTTTGTTATTTAATTACCTACGTGATTTACCAAGACAACCCCTTTAGGTTTTGTCAATGTATGTATTATATAACATATAATCTTTGTATTCGTCAATTAAAAACATATTGGTTTATTTTATAACAATATCGGGTAACTATTTCATGATAATATAGTCACGGGATAATAGTCGTCTTGTTTTAAGACTTTCAAGATTTCCATTTTGTTTTTCGACATTATGATATTTTCATACATAGTGTTTTTGAAGACATACGAATATCTGAAATATTAGTATCCGTTGTAAGGAGAGATCAATAATAATTATTCCTTCTGAACTAATGATTGCTAATAAAATGCTGCTTGGTTGTTTTATGCAGAAATCACTTCATTCTATTGCCGTCCCATGCCCGATAGACGACGGCGCCGCCCGCGCCGCCGAGCCGAGTGCGCTGCGATAACAAACAGGCCCGTAGACGATAACAAAATACGTAACTAGAAATAAACGGGACGAATTAGGTCCTGCAAAGCTCATAGTTTCACTGGTGAAAACACTGACGGTTGTTTAAATATACTGTCAGTCGTTAATGTGTGTAGAACGTCTCAACGGGGCGCGTAAATGTTATTCCATTAAAATATTGGACGACCTCGATTATTAAATATAGTAACTAGCGGTTAACCGCCAGCTTCGCTGAGTGTAAACCGAGATATAAGATTTGCTTTTCTATTTAAATATATCCACCGTAATGTGGATGTTGAATGAACTCTTTCACCTTTTGCATCGATCGATTGCGCTGCCAATACCGGTCCTGGTTCCATCGTCGGAGCCAATCCCAGCCCTGATATAGATCATGATCTACCTTTCGAAATTGTTGTTAATAATAGCTAATCTTTATACCAATGCTAATTACAATCCGTCCAGCAAGCAGTTCGAGCGTGATTGAAAGAGAAACATTCAAACACATAACATAAAATACATATATAAACATAATATTATAATTTACTTTAAAATTATATAAATATAATTTTTCTGGTTAAAACACTTTCTCGTACATATTATGGAGAGCAAAGCGTCGTAACGTTGAACAATAAAATTGTTATGAATAATATGTGTGCGAAAAGTAACACCTGCTAAAGTCGATTTACCAAATTCGGAACATTATTTATCAAGTCATATAATTTACTATTAAAATAAAACACTTTCATGTAAAACTGGAATCTTTAAGCCACGGAAAAAAGGTTTGTGTAATTTAACTAATATATAAGAAAACTAAAAAAACTATATGAGCGGTTGGAGGACTCCCGACAGAAGCGAAGTTTTTTTTTTAATGTAAATAATGCGAAATAAGGATTAAATTCAAAGTGTTTCGTTTAATATTTTAGGCAAAATATTCATTAATTAAATATTGAATATAAAATGGTGAACTATAATAACGACTCCTACCACGAGTCGCGTTAAGGAATTTCTTTGCAACTAATACATGAAAAACTAATCTTTAAGTATTCTAAAATACTTATCAATATTCAATCACGATATCTTAAAGCAACAGAATTAATAATAAACGACTGTATATACATATAAATTTCCTTTTCTTTAATCGTAAAAAAGGATTTATAAAAATGAAAATATTTCTATTATATACATTGTGGAATGAACGTTATCAAACCTCACCCCCACTCGACCTTTGACCCTTAAATCTTACGGCGTGGATTACAAGTGAAAAGTGTTTTCATCGTTAACGATTAACCATTAATTCAATCATTTCATCTATACTTTACATTGGCCTTATTTCGCCTATCATGCTTTGAAACTGTGTCACAAATTTATACGTAATTATTCTAATGATGAAAATGTTTTAATACGAGGTTCTTAGATTATACATTTTTTTTGTGCAGAGTCGTATTATAATGTCATATGTGTTAGCATATGTAAATACATGTAATTATGCTGATAATACTGAAAAATATTACAAATATCGTAATCGACCGCTCCACACCATTAAATATATATTTCGGCTAGGACGATAGCCAGCGACTTAAGTCTAATATATACATATATGTATATGGACTCCAATTTCGTGTCAGTCGTAATGTTATCATCGTATTATAATAATTGTCTTCAAAACTCTATCGTTTCTACATTATTCGAACGATACAACGATATAAACCTTAAAGGGAGACGCGACAGGAAGTGACTGTCGTACGGCGAGATCGTATCGCGTTTACAGGCGCGCCGTGACCGTCGTAAACTCGGAAAATCTCGCGAGGGCGGGCGGGGCGCGCCGCCGCCGGCTCGTAACTTTGATTGGCCACTTCTCCGCGCCCGCGCATCATCTCCCATCATTCCGGTAACGCCGCATGAATAAATACCGACGACGCCGGTCGACGGCGAACGATCTTGCTGCGTATACGTGAATATTTATCGTGATCGGGCTAATTAAAAAAAAAGCGGCTTCTAGGACATCTGAAATAAGTTATACATAGATACGAATAATGTTATATTAAAAAAATAATTCAATTTAAATTTGCTCGTTATTGCGCTAGGATACTTAAGTCTCTAATTTCCAATTACGAAGTAGGTGTTTTATTTTGAGAAAGCATATGCAAATAAATATAACAGATTGGTCGGAAACTGTTAATTAACTACACGCAAAGAGAACAGTTGCAATGAAAAGGTCTACAATAAAAAAGAGTTTAGTTTTGTTTCCATCTCATTTTGTAATAAAAAAGTGTTGCCATGTATCTCACTGGTAACGCTGATAATGCAATATCGATTATGTTTCAATGAAAGCGGTGGCGGGGTTCCCATCAAATTAATTTTAATTGCAACGTCACAGATTCTACTGTACAATAAATGTTCACTGTCGTTTTTGTACTCTTAAAAAGTGTAAATTGCAGTTGACGCAATAGTTTAACGTCTTTTTGACGATTCAGCAAACGAGCCTACAAGCTTTTTTCAGTAAATATTTCTCGATGCACCACTACCCGCTACACCGCGCCGTAGACGCGAACAACAGAAAATGTGTTACAAAATAAAAAACGAGGTGTCGCAGTGAAAAGGCGCCGGGGAAACGCGGCGGAAAACCGCGTTCTACGCCGGAGGATTTTCTAATTCGAATCATTGAACGTTGCGTGTGCGCCCCGGATCGTGTCGCCAATCGGCTCCCGGGCGCACGCGCGGCGCCGGAAGCGTCCGACGCGGCCTCGTACGGGCGCGGACGCGGATTAATAACGTCGTCCGCTTTTAACCAAATAGTGTGATTGAAAATCGAAGGGAAGATTGGATTACTGTGTATCGATGTATTCAATTATATCAGTGAGCATGACTTCACATGGCAATTGATATGGCACAATCGATAATTATAGATACGTAAGTTAGTTTGTACGTCTATTGGCATGTTACAACGGTTTCATGGTAAAACAGGACTATAAATTGAAATAATCTTGAGAGATACAGTTACTTAGCTTAAATCATTGAGAAACCCTCGCACTCTTGGTGATCGGAGCCGAGAATCGGATCAGGATGGCAACTCAAAGCGTAACGGGATCGAACTTGGGAAGAAAATCAAAAATAAAACCGAAATCGACACCGGGACTGAGGACAATATCGGAAACGGGACTAGCATGAAATACAAGATATCTGCTTAACACAGTTTTGTATTTTTGCATTTGGCAGTCATTTCTCATATCCACGTGTAGCTCTTCTCAGTCGCGATTAACGAATGCCCGCGACGACGATGGGTCGATTCCGCCCTCCGAATTCAATACGGGTAATACGGGTTTTCATAGGAAATAAATAATTATACCTATTTTTTATTTTACGTGTTAATTTTTTTTTTAACTGCGGAAACTTTTTTCCATCGCGTTTTCTATTGTGACAAATATTTTGTTTATAGTAAGAAAACATTATTTTTAATTTTCTAACAGCTCCGGACATTTGGACATTCTAATTTAGTTTTGGTTTTTTGTCTTAGTTATCATTTCCATACATACTTCTACCTTTACTACCGTTACTATCTCCTACCTGCATGCAGCATGAGCGAGTGCTACGTGGTACTCACTCATGCTGCATACAAATTAACTGATCCCTTTAACCTACCCACTATGATTTGGGTCGGTTAGAAAGATTGTTTTCACTAGTTATATTCAGTAGCTAATATATAGAGCCTACTGGTAAATGTAAATTAAAGATTTATTAAAATACAATGTCTTTTTTATCAGGCAGGTAGAAACAGTTTGTTAAAATTGCTTTGAATATTTTTATGGACTATTTTCATTCATTGTGTTAGATTATATAGTGTTATTACTTTTTATAAATATGCAATCTGCATGAAAATTAAATGCTCTCAATGCCCCAACATTTGATGACAATAAGTTTTGCGTTTAATTAAAGACATTTAAAAAAAATATGTTTCGGTTTCAATTAAATACGATAAAATCACATACTTACATGACTGTAAAAACATCACTTCTATTATTTGTTTTAATATATGCTAGTAGCCGTTCACCGTCAACTACACAAAAACCTAATGCTCTTGTAAATCGTATCCATCGTGATCTAAATGACTGTCTTAATCTCGATTTCGATCCCGGTCTTGGCTCTCGTTTTTGCACCGATATTGATCCTAATTTTGTCCCTCATCCCTTGATCACTTATGATTTTGTTTCGGTCCTATTCCCATCCCGATACCGATGATACACTCTATTGCCCACTTTATATAGGTACTACTACGGTCAAGTTTAGGCATCTCAATGTGTTTAATTTTAACACTTTTACTAAGAGACAAATACATTCTCATGATGTCGTCTTACAAAATTATATAAGATTCACCCGCACAAAAATGGATGAGTGCCCTCCATCCTTCACATCCACCGACCACTTCATCGAACACAACCCTAATCCCGGTCTCGCTCTCGATTTCGATCCCGTTCCCGGTCTAGATCTCGATTCACATCGAATAACCCGAGAGGAACATATACCCTTAACAACAAAAACACGTTCTGCCACTAAATTATTTTTTATGAAACTATCTGATTTTCTCTCTTGATTCCGATCGTAGTCTTGATAGCGATTTTCGTCTCAAAACGGTCTTGAGCTTGATCTTTTACCAAAAATCACTAAAGAAAAAAGACCAAAAAAAAAATAATTTCATTCAAAATTCATGCAACGAAGCCGCAGGTAAAGCCGGTAAAACACTAAGTGGCACTCTGATTTAAGTCTCATAGTTATAAAAAATATTTTAGTATTTAAAATAATCAAGTAAATGGTTTTTGCGTGATACGCGATCAAACAAACACACAAACCGATAAACAGAGAAAATAAAAATATGTCTTCCGGCACTCTATTATTTTATCTTACGTCCTCAATTTTTTTTTTTTTTTTTGCAAAAGTCTTTAATATACAAATACACAAAGTCTATGATTTTAATATATGTATCTATAGATAAACAAATTTGACATTCAGATAATTACAAGATAGTGTCATTTCCATTTCATATAGTGCACATGAAGATAACTCAACAATTCATACAAAATCATAAAATTTATGCTATTAGGAATAAAATTTTCCAATATTTACATCAATTATAAAAGAGCAAAAGGCATAGTCAGTTTTATTAATGTTAGGAAGTAACGAATATTATATGACTTGAACACAATAATATTGAGAGCAAAAAATTTGTACTATTCGGCTAGCATCGTTTGGCACTAAAAAAACTTACACCTAAAGTTATTTAAAATATAAGCTATTGTTTGGAATTCTATTAACATTTAATCAATTTTATTAATCTCTCATTATTTGTATCCACAATTATGATCGGATTTATCTGATAAAATTTTCAAATAAATAATTTGTGCCGGTCTTAGCACTGTTTGCATCCATTTTTTTCTCTTTCTTCTTTCTTTTTTTTTAATGCCTGCCCGCACGAATCGCCAATGAAATATCTCTGCCCGCGGCGTTTGCGGTATGTCGAATGCGTACGCCGAAGCTCACCACGAACTGCGAACGGTCAACTCGAAAATTTTTCCCTCTACATAACTCGAGATCCGTCGGTCCGCCGCGTGCGCGTGTGAGAGGGAACGGTAATACCCGAACCCTCTCAAACGCTGGGCTGCTGAAATACTGACCTAATATGCTAACCTAATTATATATGTCCCTCAATCCTCTTACGGCCGTTCTCTATAGCCTCATACATAATGCTGCCTTATCCGATATAGACAAATTATATCTGTGGTTAGCTTTTATCTTACCAATAACTTACTGACGGATGTAGTCTCATATCGACTCCATCTTTTTCACTGATAGGAATTTATTATCATTACATTATGTATATTATTATTATTTATGTGTTAATTTCAACTTATTGACATTTTTGACAGCTATCAAGTTATTGATGGTAAGCGGTGTATGTCAATAGTATTGCCTGAGGTTTTCTATCTTATTATTGCACTTCTAATTAGACGTTATTATAATATACATCGTCAAGTGACAATGATCATGATTTACTTTATCACTTGTCAGATCGGGACACTAATTCAGAAAAAACCTAGTGAGTACAAAAGTAGTAATAACTACATTAATATGTCAAGAGTTAAGAATTTTTGTATACTCACGAAAAGTGCAGTCCATGAATTACTTTTTGAAATATGTCTCAGTTTACAGTATTTCTAGATTTCTATTCTAATTTATATTTTAATAGATAACTGACTTACGTTACTTATTAGTATTTAACTCGATACATGGCCCAATTGTCGTAGCATTCACTATATCCGAAATTGTATGGCAGATACATACATAATTAAACCAATATTTTAAAAGTGCGGTTTCGACATTTCGTTAGCGTACTAGCTTTGTGCTTCAAAGCGTTTAGAATATGATCGATCAAAATCATTGTATGATATTAAATTTCTTAAAATATTAGAACTGTAGACCCGTGGCAGAGATCAAAGCCTCCCTATTATACGTTCCAATAGCACTCATAATTATGCGTTGAATTATGTGAAGAGTTTTTAAATTTTTTTACAATATTTAGCTAGCCTTACTATAATACTTATTATATGCACCTGCATTACGGTATACACAACTCTTGATAAACGATCTATAAATTAAACTTATATACTATAAAAAAAGGAACATATGGGAAGCTACAGATAAACTAGCTGTTTACGAACATCTGTAGATAGATAGCCGTTTACATTAAAATTTGGGACGAATTTTTAATTAGGTTAAACTTTGTTACTGGAGTTAGCTATCTGTTCCTCACTGTAAGTAGAATAAGGAACGGCTTTTAGGTGTTTAAGGTGCACACTAAGCAAAAAAGAATTTTCGAAGCAATCGCTTTGATTTCATTTAATTGGTGCGTTTCATTTTGTTTCCGCAATGCTTAAGTAAAACTTATTTTGTATTTATCCTTTTTCAATCTATACGTTTTCAAGAAACCTCCACAGTGTAAGCTCCGAGATCGTACATATTACGATTGTACATAAAAGTTACGTAATGGGCGGCCTCGTTCGTCACATTTCTTCGCTCTCATTCAAAGAAAACATCTCGTCAGTCACTTTATATAGACACACCACGTAACGGCGCCTCTCTAATAAAACTCCTACAGTATAATATTCAATCTTCAAAGAGATGCCCGCCGCCGTGCCCTTTTAATACGCACAGAGAGAGTAAACCTGCTCGTTAGTCCGTCTCTTCTGGCCGAGTGTATTCGCAAAAAAATACGCGTTAAGTAGTGCTCCGCCGCCGGTCAGCGGCCCGTGAAAGTCAGGAGGAGCCGCGGCCGGCGCCCGCGCGGATCAAAGCGCGTCGCGATGACCGCGCGTTTGTTCCTTCTTGCCGCACACGAGCACGCCAGCGCCCCCGCTCTGACCGCGACGGCCGTATGTTACGTGTGTGTGTACGTATGTATTTTCAATACGCGTACGTCGGCATTGAAAACATCGTCGATCTCGTTAATAAAACGGGGAATATAAACGGCTTGGGAAACGAGGACGGAAATATGAGTTACAACAAATATTGACTGAGGTGTAGCAGCGGAGACATGGAGAATCGATGGGAAAACGCACCGCATATACGCACGTACGTGGACGTATCCACGGACGGCCGCTAGTCAATCATAAATCATCTATAAATCAATTATTCCATAAACGTGACGCACGTTGGCCGATCATTGAATTACGATGTAATCGCAGTAGTGATTGATTAAATAAATCAGAGCAGCATTCCATTTTCGCCGGCCCGGAGAGAGGGGGCGCGGCCGAGCTGTGACGTCGTCCACATTTCCGTTCATTCCCAATTTCCTAGATTGCAGCGTTCGCACGCCTCTAATATATGATTTCCGTCGTCTGATGGGAATCTAACGTGAATCCCGAGCGAATGCAGTGGGAAATTATGTTACATTTACGTTTTCATATTTTGTTGCTAAATACTTTAGTGTTGCAACTCTCAGTATTTTTTTTTATTTATAGTGATCTCTATGACAACTAGATATTTCAGTTTTTATGATGGTCATACTTTTTATACGACTTCTCTCATATCGATATTTCCATTGAAACGATTAATAATATAGCGAACACAAAACACTCGCAAGAGACATTTCCGCACAAAAAAAGGGATGTCTCCTAATTAGGTCGCTTTGGGTAACACCGTCCGATACGTTTGTGACAACACGTTCCGTGGAAAATGGGACGGGACAGCGAAAATATTCTGCCTGCGTAAACCTCTGCAAAAGGGCAATAAAAAAAGTAAATAAACAGCGCGCGGCCCTCGGCCAGTTTGCTTAGGGCTCAGATGTCCCGGCGCCCCCCGACGACGTGTTACTTTGATTATCGCACCGGGCCCCGTTTTAATGCGGGAAATTCCCTTTTCGTAACGTTGCAGCGTATTCAGAGTCTCGTAAAAGAGTAGGCGGCATAAAGAAGTTGGACTCTCTTTACGAGTAAGCGCAGAGGTAGATTAGAAAAGTATTCAATGTTGTGCCGTAGGTTTCTTTCTGCGACCGAGTACAATAAATCTGTCTCGGCGATAAATATCCAAAAAGTTGTTACCATAAGGGAAAGAGGGACATATTTATGGACGCCGAGGCCGGGATTCTTGCCTCGCCTCGTGCAAGGAGCCGACGGGGCCGCGGCCTGTTGCTAAACATGCGATAGGGCAGAGCCGCACCCCTAGTTTAATTTAGGGCGGGCGGTGATTTAGTGGCCACTTCCTTAATCAGGAAAAGTGTTGTAATGCATACTGATAAAAGTGGACGCCGCCGCCGCCCGCGCCGACGTGCCGACCGCTAGTGCCACGCCCCGTATATTATTTCCCACGCTAACGTGATAACACTCGCTGACTTCAGCTGTACGATGAAAATTACTATAAATTAACGTTTCGTTTAATGGAACTGTTGACTGCCGTATTTAGTGGTATTGTAGTATAGTTTAGTGGTATTGAAAAAAATGCTGTAGAACTGTTTTACTAAAGTATTATACATCGCAGTGAATGGTACTGAACACAATCTGTGATCTTTCAATTTGTTTATAGTGTTATTTTAACGACATCGCAAAAGCGTTTTCAAAATGCAAGACGAATTAACGGTTCGTATTTTTTTATATTCGACTTATTACGCGTGCCTACTTGTATTGTTTTGATTATTATTAAATACAGCACAGCAAAAAAAAAAATATTTCTTGGAAATAATAATGAGACTAAAAATTTTAAAGTTGTTTTTATAGAGATTGAGTGATAAGAATAGCGATAGATATTTTCTCAAAAGAAGTTATAAAAATCTACGGTAGTTCTTCGAAGAACACCGAATAGTCAAAACTCGTCGAAATGTTCTTTCCAATTTAAAGAATTGAAAGTAACAATACCAAAGTGGAATTTTAAGTAGACATACTTAGAATTTCACTTCGTGTAATGTCATTAAGGTACTATATAATTTATAATTCGAATTCAGTATGTAATAATTTACAATTGCGGCAGTAAGAAAATTGTTCGGCCGTCGTCTAAAAATTGCCTCGGTAACTTTCATAACAGTTTCGAGTAATTGAGCGAATGTTGTGTGGATTAGGTAACAGTTTTACGGTCTGTTTTCATAATGGAATGGTAGTACATTTTATCGTTAGCCAACTAAAAAAAAAAATAAATAAAACATGTAATACACTTCGTGAAGTTTATATCAATTATTTGTTTGTGCGGTACCTAATTAACAAGACGCCGTTGGTGCAAAATAATAAAAAGTAGTATGTACGGTGCATTACAACGCCACCATTTACTGCCGATTTAGTAATAAAGATGCTGCATTTCTTACAGCTTATTTAGTAGTATTTCTTACCGCAAACTTACGGGAACGGGAAATAACAGTCATCGTCTAAAAGTGTCATAGATTTTGTGACCTATTATTTCATATTTAATAATGAAACCCGTATTAGGCATGTCAAATTATATTACATATTACGTCTGAAACTACTTTTAAGCAAGAAAAAAAGGTTTCACATATCAGTATTATCACATACATTTTACAGATATTTTATCGTCTTACCTTACGTTACAAATGTGTTATTAGCTGTTAGAAGATTGTGTTTTAATTAAACGATTTATTCCAGTTGTATAAAACGTCATAAGACAATCGTTAAAATATTATTGAAATTGAAGTATTTACGTGCTAACATCACGTATCCTTAAATAAACTCCTTAAGAGCTTTGAGTTTTAAGAGATCTTTAAATTGTTTGAGATGCACGTATAAATGACTATGTATCGATCGACATCCTGCGACGGCGGCGGCTAGTCGCGAAGGTCACTCGGAGAAAGTGAGCGCCCGCCGCCCCCGGCCGTCCTCCGGCGCCCTCTATTGTCCTTTATTGCCTCCACCTCCCTTTTATATAACTTTTCGCATATTCTTGGCATAATCACAAAAGCGAAAATCTGTTTGTTCTCTAGATCATGTTTGATCGAATGAATGCCTGGTAACTTTTTGGGTATCAACAAACTTTATTGGATGCCCGTAGCTTTGCATGGATGACCACAAATCGCGCTTTATTATTATGTTTCGGTTTGTCGTTAATTGCTATTTCCATCGTATAGTTTTTCGGGTTCCTTACCTTAGAGGAAAACCCTTAATTTTGTAGGATTCCTCTTGTGTGTCTGTTGTCTGGTGTCTGTTCATTTGGCACTATTGATTTTCTCCAAATTTCCTAAACTAAAAAAGATGCGATTTGGTCCATGTATAGAATTATGTGACGTTTTGATTTTAAGAGTTAAAGTTAGGTGCTAATTTGAAAATAAAAAAAAAAACTTGGGTGTATCATATGACATGTCATATGAACAGCTTCGTTATGAGAAGTACAAGAATATTTTAGTTATAAATGTATACTTTAAAGATATTAAAAAAATATACGAAAATCGACCGTAGGTACCCCTTTCCCCTTTGATCTTAAAATTTTGAAAAAATACAGAGTAGCAGCATAAATAGGGTGAAGCGAATAGAGTCACTCATGGTTAATGGGAAAACCTAAACGAAAGTCTTTAAATTCCCAAGAGAAACGCTTGCAGACCTATAAAGAAAATATATATAAAATGTGTTGCTTAATTTCGTCGAAAACTAATTCAGTGGCTTATTGTACGGAACCCCTTCCATGCGAATACGACTTGTATTTGGCCGGCTTTTTTTTGCTTTTCTTTTATTTTATACCTATTTTTTCTTTTAATTCTCTATTTATCCGTTAATCTAATTTCTGAATTAGATATTTAATCTAATTTTCTCTACATATGGAATGTTATTAATCGCATAGATATATAGGTAAATTTAATTTTTGATTGACTAATGAAAAATAACGAAATTGTGTTTTTTAATTATTAAATTTCTTGAGAATGGAGATGTGAAATTAATTTAAATAATTATTAAAAACTCTAATACTAAAAAAAAAAATTAAAAAGTTGGAAATCGGCCAGGTTATAAAAATACCGATTTCTATCGTGCCTACTAATTTACTTCGTTATAGGCCGTCGAGAACTTATAATGTTGGTCAAGAGCACCATAAAGCTATGGAGTTACTGTAGCCATTGAATTATTAATTAATAACCGCTACAACTCGCATTCCTAACTTGGTCTACGTGAGGATCCGTAAAATAATGACATCGCAATACCTTCGTTTTGAAGAGCTGTAAATACGCATGGGCAAACATCAATAACCGTTGTTTTCAGCCAAAACAACAGCCCCCTTAAAACGCACAAACAAAGCGACGCTTACTCGCTAAGCCTCTTTTGTGACCTCCTCGCGCAGACCGTTTGCACGGGCTACTGCCGTAGTGGCCTTCCCGCTGCGGGCGTGCGCGGCGACGATAGCGTGGACGTTGAATGGAAGAGACCAACCCGTGATTATATTTCAATACAACCCTTAACGTGCTTTTGATTTGTATTAAGCTATTTCCCAGTTCATTGTAGAACCGTCATACCAGTAATTATATATAGTATCGAAAAGCCTTTCTTTTTCTTTTAGGAATAAATAATAATGACGCGGAGTATTGTCCCAAAGGAAAACCGTATACATGGAAAGAATGGTTCCAGTTGGATGTTAAAAGCGCATTAATCAATTCGCCTGTCGTCAAAACCCAACTCCGGCGCCTTTTGATTTTCAAAGGCAAGGCTCTTGTTCGCTCGGCCGGCGTACAGCTTAGATTTTTAGAACTATAACTGCGGTACGACTGTCTCAAATTTTGACAATAATTCTAGATTATATCGACGCAATCGAGGGAAATTTCTTTTTAGTTCCCGTGCTCGGGAGTATTGGTAGATAGAGATTGACAAACGGAATACACACGCACAATTTAAATTCAAATTAAGAGTGATACTTTGAATCGATAGCGTTTTCTGATTGAGCGGAAGTCGAAAGGATGTAACGCTATTACCGCTAAATATGAGTTATGAAGCAGAATATATTGAATAAACACAATGTAAACCACAAGTTATACTAATCTGGTCCAAATTTCATATTTGTTGAAACGACCAAAGATGTTTTAATTTTTTTTCAACCAAGAAGAGTTTGACATAACTTGTTTTTCTTTTCTAAGTTCTTATATACGCTCTGAAAAAAAATCAGAATAAATAAATTGAGATATATTTTTCGAAAAAAGTTAGTGGTAGCAATTTAACAACTGTCGATGCTTCACTGTCAAATCTTGAATTAACTTTACAAGACCCATCAGCGAAATCTTTGGATCTTGTAATTGTATGTAATATGACGTTACTTATCTCCTGTACTTAAATTAGAAATAATAAAAAACGAAATTTTATGATATAAAAAGGATTATGAGGAAACATTGTGTTCCATGAGCAAAAATGCGTAGTAAAACATAAAGATTTCTAAAAACTAAGTAATTTTTCAAGAAGATATTTCTCTAATACGACGTGCAAATTGTGACATTATCAGCGGTGTGCTTCAAACTCTCATTTACAATAATTAGCTGCTAACTGTTAAAGTTAAAAGCTAAACACGACAAAACATGTTGTTTCAACTTCACAATTGACAGTTAACCGGCAACATTAGAGTTAATGCTGGAGATGCGTGGGGCCACCACCAAATGCTAAGTATATGTATAGTCGTGTATTTTAGTTCTAATTTGATTAATTTCTTAATATTTTATAGTAATAGGTAATAATTGAAGTTTTCTTCGTAATCCATTTCGGAAACTTCCCTATATCTATAAAATTAAGAATCATATATTAGGAGCTTATCGTAATTGACAGCAACCTGTCCATTGACATTTAACTTTAAACGAGTGATTTTTGAAGCAATAGTATTTGACAGTTTTACTAAATGTTAAAGTAAATATTATGTTTCATAATTAAAATTTATTGTCAAATACTACTGATTTTGAAACACTCCGTCGTTATAGTGGAGTGATTCAAAATCAGTAGTATTTAACAATAAATTTTAACTCTTAAACATAATGTTTATTTTAGCATTTAGCAAAATTGTCAAATTCTGTTGCTTCAAAAAAATACTTGTTAAAGTTAAATGTTAACTGGCAGGTTGCTGTCAGCTACGATAAGCGCGTTATATATGATTTTTAATTTCAAAAATGTCGCAGGCTTCTGAAATGGATTGCGAGGAAAAATCCCGATTATTGTCTATTACCATAAATTATTAAGAAGATAATCAAATTAAACCTAAAATAAACCATCAATATCACAAACGACAAAATAGCGGATTTGAAAGTTAATTTAGTATTTGAAGACGGCCCCACGCATCTCCAACATTATCTCCAAGATTATCGGTTTACTGTCAATAGTAAAGTTGAAACATTGTATTTCGACGTGTTTAGCTTTTAACTTTAACAGTTAGCAATTAATTATTGCAAATAAGAGTTTGAAGCACACTACCGTAAGTTTGTTAAACAAAGTGAAACAGCAAATTTAATGTAGTTTCGTTAGTTTGTAGGGACCCTGGACTCTAAAATTCGATTCTCACCATAACCTTTTTTTAAGTTGAACACTAAAAACCAAACGGATATGCATCGGCTTCACGCTATCAGAAATTGAATCCTATCATATATACTTTATTATGCATTTCTTGCCACGTTCTGCTGTTTAAGACACTCCTTAAACATAGCGTCAATAATTTCTATTAGTTTTTTGATAAACTCAAATGTCAAACAGTTGTTTTAGTTGTTTTTATAATTACTTAAGAAATAACTCAAGTTCACTATGTATCAAGTAAAAGATCTTTGAATAAAAAAAAACAATAAACCTATTATCTAGTTTGCATCTGTCTGCAATGAAAGCTTCTCGAGGAAATCATCTGCGAAAGACAAACAGAAAAACATCGAGATCAT
Organism: Eumeta japonica; assembly: GCA_005406025.1. Classification (NCBI taxonomy): domain Eukaryota; kingdom Metazoa; phylum Arthropoda; class Insecta; order Lepidoptera; family Psychidae; genus Eumeta; species Eumeta japonica. Next base: position 25,762 of record BGZK01001922.1, on the reverse strand, counting down.
CCCATGATTATTTTATTGCTTTAGATTCGAAGCAGAAAATACTACAAGTGTCTTTTAAACTGGGTCCATTTCTATCTATCGTATATTTCATATTTAAATAGACAGTAAAGACCCGTAGTAACAATAAACCTTTCACGATACGGTCAAAGATCCTGCTGAACTATTGGTATCGTAGTTAGCCTTGTGCTATTGATATTTAATTTCTACACAACAAAGAACATAATCTGAACCTGTTTTTAAAGAATTGAGTAAGTTAAGAGGAATCGGTTTAATGTCAAATTTAATAACTGAAGGAAAAGCTCCAGAGGAGGAAAGTATTTTTTCCAGAATCAGATATTTTATTTAGTTGACGTAACAACCTCATCGTCAATATTTTACAGACACAAAACGTCAATGTTTTCGTTTAATATTCAAGAAACTCTTTTATTCATGATAGTGTTCTTTACCGGCATTAAGCAATGAGAATGAGAACCAATGTTGTTATGAACAACAACACAGATAAACCCCATGATATTCTATAAATTCAATAAAAAATAAAAAATCAAAGATATGAATAAAATATAAACCCTTCTTTTTGAAGCAATAATGGACAAAGTCTACGCACCCTATACGTACCCAAGTATGAACTTATCAATTACGGATGTACTTAAACTAGGCAACTGGTAAATTAAACTTCTGCTCTTATTAATCATAATTAATTTGTTTTCTCATTTACTCGGGACCTAATAATTAAGGTTGTTATATTTGCAATATAATATTTTTTGCGCCTGATACAAGAAGTGGGATGATTTAAAAAACAAAGTTTTTACCTGTATATCTGTGAAAAGTCAACAAACTACTTGCCTAAAAATGATGCTCGTCACTGTAATTTTCATTCATGGCCCCTTTCACGTTGACAGAAAATGAATTCTTTCATCGTTGATTTAGAAGGATGTCTGATTGAAGGCAATCATGATCTCGATTTCGATCCTATTCTTCATTTCATTTCCTGTTTCGATCCCGGTCTCGTTCTATAAATGGCTTTAACAGTTAATAGGAAATCAACCTATGGACTGTTAAAACCATAAGTCATTATTTTAGGTAAGATCATGATGAATTATATTAAAAGCACACATCAGTTTAACCCTTGACATGACAATAATTAACATTGTACGAATTTTTACATGAGTTCATTTAAATGAAAATAAATAAACAACGTACGAAGCCAGTCAAGTATTCAAGAGAATAATCTGCTACGATTTTTTTGAATTTTGACAGAATTCTATTTCAAATATTGTCTTGTCGTTTTTATACTACGTCACCACAATACAGCTACAATCGACAATATGTTGCGTTTAATTAATCATAAAGGGTTTTTGACGTGAATACATAACGCTCTCATAGAGCACCGCGGTCCCTATTGCAACAATAATAATTATTGTTGTTTATTTTGAATATAATTCCCCATCACCGCACGCCGCCGCTAACGAGACAGGCACTCGTCTAGATGTCGCCGCGCGCGTTTTCCGTTGTGTTGCAGCGACGAGCTTGTAAATTGCAAACGCATTGTCCGTATTTCCACATTTGACGCAGCCGTGGTTGCGTGTCGGATTATGCAACTTGTTAGTTTAATTAGTATAGCCCTTGAGTTAAGAATTTCATGGGATAAATTTATTCAAAAGCGTGTTCCGTTTTTCGTACACTTTGTAAGCGATTCGTAACGTCATTAAAATTTTTAACTTATTTTAAAAGATCGCATACATTACAAACAGTTGCCTACATGGCTAGCTTGACAAACGGACAATGAACGTCGTAAACGGGGTTATTCAATATTCTTAAAAATTGACTGTCCATAAATATTTGAAAAATCTCTTCGAGGAATGAACTACTTCCTATTTTTATGTAAGTCACATTATAAGTTTTTTAATATTTTCGAAGTATTTGCAGAATTAAGTTTCTTGTAAAGTATTAAAACGTATCTTACGCTTGATTTATTTTACCTAAATTGATAAAAGTTCCCATTTATTTATGTTTTTTAAACTTTACAAGTATTTGATCTAAAAGTTCATAATCTTTCAGATAAAGACTCTTTTTTAACGTTTATTTATATATATTGAGTATTATATTATATGTATAGTAGCATAAATAATTTTCAGGTAAAACTTTTCAGTATAACATTTCAAAATTAATTTTACTGCAGTCCGCACTGAAAGAAGACTGCGATATTTTTTTGATAATCTTGATTTATTGTCGCCGACTCTATAATGGGTCCATAGTTAATGAGGGGTCTCCCTTTTTTTGTTTTTGAATTCAAGGGGTTTCTTCAGTATTGAGTACAAAAAGTCTTAACCACCATGGGTACCCGACAACTGCGACGGCCAAGCGGGACTCGTGGTATTCTTCACTGTCTAAAACCACCGTGATGTCGCTCTCGTCGGGTACGTGCCGAAGATATAGGTATATGCGCTTTCGTATTCTTCCACTGTCTTTGCGACTAGAAATCGCTCTGACTACAGTATCGCCTCTGAACTGTTGATTGATTATATATTGAGTGCATTGATTCCAATTTCCTTATCTTAGAGACTGCTGAAAGTGGTTGTTTTCTTTGCAATGGGAAAAAAAGGTGAGTGAAGTTCCTTTAGAACGTACGTTTTCTTTTAAATATATATATGCTGTCCAGGATAAGGTCATGGAGTTCGAAAGAAGCAAAAGCTCGACTATATAGAGGATAAGAGAGTCGAAAAGTGAAAGAGTTTGTATACTTACTTAATCTACAGAGGGAATGCGTGGGTATTAAGGGTCGCCTTAGAAAATTCTATGCAAATCAAATTGATAGCATATTAAAAAAACCGAACAAGTGCAAGAGGAACTCGCCCACCGAGGGTTCCGTACAAATTTTCAAGTACATATTATAAATAGTTCAGGAATCGAGTCTCGCTGTTTTTACAAATTATTAAAAGTTTAAAAAATTCTACCAAAACATTTGGTTACCCATACAATTATTATCACGCATACCGTTGTTTAACCTCAATGATTGATTACTTACTTTAATAAATAAAGACTATATTTATGATTTAATTACAAATATATGATTTTCAGATTTTTTCCTATACCTACGTGTCGTATTAGAAAGTATTACTTGCCAAATGTCATAGTTCTCGGTCAATGGAAAATACCCTATAAATGTTGATTCCCTTGAGAGTGTCAAAATATACTTTTTTTGCGGCATAAACTGCCGTATCTTTTTTTTTACGTTAATTTAGAAGTTTAATAATTTTACAACTTCAAAGGACTGTAAACTTGAGTATTTGGTTTTAATTTCAATTGGATACCTCCACACGTTCCCGAGATAAAGGATCTTGATAGACGAACAGACGAACGGACGGACGGACAACAAAGTAAACCTCTAAGGGTTCCGTTTTTCATTTTGTGATACGGAACCCTAAAAAAGAGCCAACTTTAAACACCCTAAATAGACGAGCCTGCATGAAAAGATTGGTGGGTGTCAGTGAAATAAGAGGGATATCAAAAGATCATAACCGTATGGAAATCTGTAATCTCTACCTATACTTCTGTGAAATAGGCGTGGGTATATAATGATAATAAAAAAAAGTTTTCTGATCGATACGGACGTAACAATCAGGAAGACCAGATTCAGGGAACTCAGAATATTTATTTTCAACCCTAAAGTCTGTCCACTGGAAAAGCGTTAAAACTCGCTTCTGTGTGTATCCATTTATGCATCTACATAAAATATTTTATGTTCGAAGTTTTATGTAAGAAGAAGTTATAATGACTCCGATACTTAACATTTTGTGTTAAACGGAATTTTCTGAGTACTTTTTACTTGAATCGCCTATTTAATTGGTTATGTATATTGATGATTGAATGAATGGTTGATTCGATTGATGTTAAAAGAAAGTTCTTTAAATTTCAATCTTTTACGTTTCATAAACCATCAGCACTGCTATTATAATACCATATTAGCGTTATCAAATAGCGGTCGACATTGACCCTGGATACCGTGGACGATATCATATCGTTAAAATTTGCATTCGCTTTTTATTCCGGTTTTTTTTTTGCAATCTCCTACATAGCAATTTGTGCGGCCCGTTTTTTGTCCACTGCGATCGGTGCCGTTAATCCATCATCGTCTGATGATGAGGAGCCGATACTTTAGATACCTTAGAAAAAGTTAATGGTTTCAATCACGTTTTTACCTACGTGTCGGCCAATCAAATTAAATGTCTCATCGTTTAAACAGTGTTTTGAAAATTATTATTGAATGATGATATTAAGTTAACTGTGAGATAATTATTTTATTTTTGTTTCTCATTTTTTGAATTTGAAATAAAATGAAAAGACATAAACACGAAGTTCGCTTTCAATGCTCGTCAATGGTTACGGGAAGCTTAAGTCTTGTGTTCTCCATGAAAAGAAAATTACAAGTTTTCTCCATACTCGATGTCTGCATAAAAACTTGCTCAAATCAGTTGAATAAGTTTTTTTCTTATTTTTATTTGAGACCTCACGGTATTGTTTCTTATATGAGGTAGCCAGAGACGGCACAGTTAGGGCACATCTATGTTTCGCAGTAATTTGAAGCCAACACGACAGGTTACTAAGCGACCGCTGTATGTTGGTTTCACATGACGTAGGTTTGAGTTTTCACCTACACTTGAAACGTTTTTTTTTTTAATAATATTTTCTTTTACAATAAGTAAGTGGTATTGTAGAACATACAGACATAATAGTTTATAAAAACCCAACAGCACATGCTTGAATTCGAAATTTGATGGAGAGAAAAGATTTGTGTTTCTTTTCTTTTTACGTAGACTGATTTAATGACTATGCCCCGTAAAATTGTGCGACTAATGGAATATAAAAATAGATATCATTTCACATATTTTTGTGCATTTTAAAAACGCATCCAATGTAATTTTTGGTGTTCCGTAGTCATTAGTTTCGCAATGGCTATCCGTCCGCCCGTCTGTCTATCCGCGGCATAGTTCCAGGACGTTTAGTACTAGAAAGTTGTAACTTGGTACAAGTATATATATTAATCACGCCAATGCACGGTGGTTCCGCGCCCTAAGAGAGGCGATGATAGGGTCTCGCGTAGGTAATGGCGGTAGTAATTCTACCAGTACATTGCAATGTAGTGGTAGAATAGGGTACCTCCCTTACAGGTAAATTGGAGATGACCTTTTTTCTCGTCTCTCCCATGGTGTGGGCTATCCAGGAATAGCTCATTCAAACATTACAGGACTCTAAAAACTATTTTGCGATTCAAGGATGCATTTGTGAAATATTAAGATTTAATATAATTTTTATTAGAATCAAGTGCCCTGCCAAACAAATGGTTATTTTTGGATATGTGAAAAAAATTACAACAGTATATACAGTATGGATTCGATGATGTATCTTTACGCAAATATTCACAATCTCCTTCTTTTTTGTAACAACTTTGCCAAAATAACTATAACAAAAATATATCATTGAAAATATACTTATAAATAATATAGACACAGCCCTAGTAAACGTTCGGCTAGATTATAAGTACGGCTACGGTCGGATCGCGGTGCAACGCGGTAAACTCTTATCAATGATCGCGGTTTTGCGAAGTGAATTACTAGCCGGCCGGGTGGCGCGTACCTGGTTGACCACCTAGTTCCCCTCATCATCACGACTGCGGTGCTGTACCTACGCGTCAGCTCTATGCATAATGTCAGTACTATATTTCAACGTAAATGTTCTAAGCTATTTTTCTCAGGAACGGCTACGTCAGTGACTAGTTCTTTTTGGCAAAATCGTATTGTATAGTGTGGGGAGATTATAAGTGTATGCAAAAAGTTGCGTGATAAAATCCATTTTGTTCTACGAAATTGAAAGGAAAACTATTACTAAATAAGTAAATTACTAAAAAGTACTACTAAAAAAAACTATTAGCTAAATAGGCTTTATAAGATAACGAGTAATAGTCTACTAACTTATAAAATGTACTTCGAAAAGTGAAAAGCAAAATTTTCTACAAATCCTATTCAAAATTACTTGCATGAGTTTATTGGTTATGTAAAACAGGTAGTAGATGTAAGTTTATAAACCATGCAAAGTTATGGACGTATGAAATCATTACATCGTTAACACCCGTACTATTTGGGCCCTTTTTTAGACGTTATTAGTTGTTAAACCATGAACTCAACATATATAGCATCAAACAAAAAGCCCACTTCTAAGCTTACGTCTTGTGATTAACTACGTAATACTACATTGTGCGTGGCCCAACTCGCACTTGGCCAGTTTTTTTTTTAATTGACATGTAAGGTCATACAAAAATCTTATAGGGCATGGCATAAGATATATGAATAATGCTTTTGAATTCTTAATTTGCCTTATAATTTATTTTAAGTAATAACAAGTCTAGGTATCTTCTATCTATTAAATGCCTTCTAATAAATATACAATAGTTAAAGCAAAATAATAGTATTGTTTATAGAAATAACCCATAAACAAATTAAGATTGCGGCAGTTACGATCGTTTCGATAAATTTTATAATTAACTAGCTTTCCGCCACCGGTTTCGCCCATGTGGACATGGAATGTATTCCTTCATCTTTTATATGGAAAATTTTACTACCAATTCCAATCTCATTCCGGCTTTCAACTTTGTTCTTGATTTCGATCTCACCCATTCTCTCGATTCTAATCCCGATCTCACACTCGGTTTCGACCCCGGTCCCTTATTCAACTTCGGTCCCGGTCCTAAATCACGTTTCTGCTCAATATCTGCTCAATAAATGACAATATCAAAATAAAATATACGCTTATATTATTACTCTTGTATTCTGTAGCTTTCTATGTGTGAAAGAATTTTTATACTTCATACAATCCCATTACCTATGAGGATACTTTTCACTTTTTTCCTGACATCCGATTAAATTAAATAAAACCTTATAGTCTTTCCCAAGGCAAGCTTTATCTACTCATGAAAACCACGTTATAATCTGTTCAGTAATTTGATAGAAGTGCGCGAATAGACACATAAAAAAAATTATAAAAAAGAAAATTGTTTTCTTTTATATTACTTTCCTTTTTTCGTCCTCTCCTCATTTTTCACCCATTAGCCTTGCGACGACATGTAGCATCTTTATGCATGTTTTATCACGTAAACAATGCGAAGTGCTCTGAATATCATTCCTGTCGCTGATTTGTGTTATCGTTCCGTTTTCCGGGAACACAATCAGCGCAGGCTATTTACTACTATCTATTCTACTATTTACTAACTATTCTACTATCGTACGCCTCCTGCGCATTTTTCTGCCTCGTACAGTGGGGCTCTGGAACGATTAACCATTAATGGTATTCCCAACGAATTTTGACAAGAGGGTCTTCAAGAAAAGAGTGTATTCCTATCTAATAGGTCGGCAACGGACAAGTAATTCCTTTGCGATTGCGGGTGTTCATGGGCGGGGGTGATCGTCTACTTTCTAATGGCCCGCATGCTCGTTTGCCCTTTATAAACTCTGTAAAGAAAACTTCAATTTACGAACCCATCTAGTTTTACTTTTTTACTAAATGTATATACACGAGAATACACGTCTTAAAAAAATATATGGTATTGTTATAGTATAGTTATTGAATATTAGTGTATAGCAACTAATTGTTTTTATTGCTGTATCCAGATTTTCCATTTGAATATAACGGGGATATATAAAATTTTAAATTAAAAGTATTATCGCTTTGAATTACAAACATATTATTGTTTCCTTTTAATTAAAAAATCTTTTAATTAAATAATTTCATGTGCAAAGCGTAAACTTACATAAGTTCACGCACAGCTTAATAGTCTGATACCCGGCTGCCGTCGGCGGGATTTTTCATATGAAACAATCTCGATTACCGCGCCGGTAGGCATTCACGCGCTATTAAAGTGGAGGAGCCATTGAGGCTGCATACACGTCGGCGCGTCCGCCGTCACTCCGAGCTAATTAGCGCAGGACGCGCGCGCGCCCCCCGCCGGCCCGCCCAGGCTTTAACCCTCGTGTTGCGTCAACTATTAATGAGTCGAAACGCGTATGCGATTTGTTTTTGTGTATGAACACCGCGTGAAACTCGCGTCTGTCCTGTAGTGAAATGGTCCGCTGATAATTGTGAAATGAGTACTTCGTTTTTATGGAATATTTATTTAATGTGATAAAATTATGACGTATTTGAAGTCTTATTTTATAATATTTGAAATAAAAGCACTTAAATATTTAAAATTAAATTTGGTAAATAAGTTTCGTAAATAAGTTTTGGTAAATAAGTTTGGTAAGGTAAGTAAAGAAAAAAATTCAATTTTTAAATAAAGTCGTTGTCGTGATAGGTTAGAGTTACCCCACTGTAGAGCATATCCTGTTTTTTTTATTTTAAATTGAAGGGATTAAACCATAAACCCTAGGGAATTAGACTACACCCTGCCACTCACCCGAAGTATGTTAGAGACTGTTAACAACATTTACCACCAATGCGGGACAAGGTTCGACGGCTCAATGTGCTCTTTATAACACGTAGTAAATATGACTTAATACAAAAGTCGTCGGTCATTTCGTCCATGCTGTATTCAAAGCTGATTCGACGCTAAGCCGCTGACCACCAGGCCATCACCGCTACAAATCAATACTTCTTTAGGTATTGAAATATTGTTCTTTTGTTCCGTTCAATCCATGTTCCAGGATCAGATATTCAAACAGAGACAATACCCCACGACTCAATCGCATAGACGTCATAAAATTCGAGTTTTATGGCCGCGTCTACTCTTCACTACTGATATATTTATGCTGTCAGTATTCTTTAAGTCGAATAATAATTTGATTGCAGTCGGATCTGCTTGTAATGCTATATTTATTGAAATCTACATAATACTGACAATATTAACTGAAATTTGAGTTTTATTTCGTAATAATAATATTGCTGATGAAATATGAAGTATATCGAACCGGTGTTTATTTTGAACTAAGTTTTAATTTGCTATTGGGAAATGATCCATAGTCCCAAAGTGGCCGAGCATAAAATAATAACGTCATACATTATTCCGACAAAATACATTTTATATTTGTAATGTAAATGTAAGACAATGATCGTTTATAATTTTCAGATTTTATTAAAGCTCACTAATACAATTCAGCTTACCATACTCAACTATGACTTACGGATTTTTACATATATAACCAAAATCATGTATAGTAAATGGTTCTTCTACAATAGAAAGTCATTAGTACTCTGCTCAGTACGTGTTGGCATTAAACTTATATGTGTGCACATGTTGGAAATTCGGATGAATCTGGTAATACTGATGAAGCGATATGCAGATCAAAAGCGATAAATGATATTTCTATCTGCACATGAGTTAAAAAAATACGTAGATCCTTTTGTCTGCTATTAATAATATAAAAAGTGAAACCGTTTCAATTTATTAATAACTTTATTGAAAAAAAAATCATTGCGATTGTTCAACCATTTCTTTCTGAACGACATGAGTAAATTTCACCCCAGAAACACAAGCGAGTTGTATTTGCAAAAACCCCTCTTTTTTTTGCATAGATTCAAGTGGTCGGTAAGAAAGGCAATTCGCTAAACATAAATCTCGGCTACTTTACAAATTATGTCTATCATAAGACGGCACCTTAACTTAGCGATGCGGTGGGTATTATAAACCCTTTTTGGAGCACTTCGGGCAGTAGATAGCAAATCGATCGCTAAGGAAAGTTAACGGACGTAATTAATTGAGGAGCTTACACGCTTTTAAAGGTCCTGTAACTTTCCATTACCACCTGGCCGTCGGAATGAGTGCGATTAATCTAATTTATCCGGTTGGCACCGGTTCCCCGTCCGGTAATTACGCGAGGGGGGTAGGCTACGTTTTTTTTTCCGTACAGAATGCGGAAAAATCACATTTCCACAGCATTTAATATTTATAACTCGTTAATATTCTTGTATTGTGATTCATCTAAGCCATCTTTATATTATATACACATACTAGCCTACAGCCGCACCCTTCGCTGGATGTAAATTTAAAATTCGCAAATTATTGTGTTCTTGTGAGATACAAATATACCTGCAGTTTCTCTTGTGTGGGCAAAGAATGAATCGTTCGTCTTTTACATCGGCCGCTATCTCTGTCCCAATTTTGATTCTGAACACGATGCTGTTCTCGATATCGATTCCGATTTCAACTGCCCGTTTCCGGTTCCGTCTCTCAACTCCAATATCGGTCTCGATGCCGATCTTGTTCCTCCTTTGGGCGTTGATGTTAGTTATAAAAAATACCATTACTGCTGATTTTCATGCATTTTCTTTTTAGATTAAGGTTCTTCTATATTCCATTCGAGGACATGACTTAACTCTATGCTAAATTTGGATACAATCCATCAAGCCCATGATTGAGGGATGAACATAAAAACTAGAATACTATTTCATTTATAATATTACAAATAGCCAAAAACCATCTACAATGGATTCAGCGTCGAATGGTCAAGATGGGATCTTGAAACGTACAGTATTTTTAATTTATCCCTGGACAAAGAAAAAATCGTATTGATTGTTATGTATAGACAATAGGCGGGCCACCCGCCCGCTTCACTGGAGGTTATGGTTTATGAAAGTATAAAAAACGAGTGATGTCGTGGGACCAGATAGAAACGAAGTTCCTTATTATAAAGATATTAATTTCAAAATTCTATTCGAGGTATAAAGAATATTATACCCGAATAAAATTAAATGTATACCAGATATTCGGGTATACATTTTTTATTATGAGTTTTATATTAATATTTATTTATAAATAATTTACTAATTAATAATAGTAATGATTAAATTGATTTCAGAGAAATTAAATAGAGCTTTTTTAAACAAAATTTAATTATACTCAATAATCTCATAAATGGAACAAAATTTAAGTAATAAAAAAACACGCGCCAAACACAAGCCACGCTTAGATCATGAAACATAGTGGAATGATATAATAATAATAGCAGTCATTACGTAGACTATACATTAGACACTGTATAGCCATCATACATTAAAAATCTTACGCTTTTATTTAAAGTTACGGACGTTTTTTGCCGGTTAGGGTACCCCTTCGCAACGCCCCTTAAAGAATTTCGTTCTAAAAAAAATCAATTAAAAAAAAAGGTGTATAAAATTCAAAAAATAAATGAACTAAAACCATGCACAAACGATTCCGCATCAAACGGTCAAGGTTCCATACCGATATACATTCAGCAGTTTAAAGCTGAAGCCAAAGGACAAAGAAAAATGAATATACCGACAAGTCGTCAAGTTCTTTTCTTAAGTTCCCAAAGTGCACGTCGCCACTTATCAAAGGCACTTCCGCCGAGACGATGAACATCGAGAAATCGAAGTTCGCTTAACGCCTTTGACTTTAATTAAACCCAATTATAAATCTTCGAATAGACGCTCCGTATTTATGCTTATACACGGTCGGACCGGCGCCTTTTGGAGGAGGGGGTCGGTTAGGCGCGACGTCGCCCTTCCCCCCTTCGCCCTACACCCTCCTCTCTTTGCAAGTAGATAATTAACTGCAGATGCCCCCTCAAGATTTTGTCGGAGGGCTCAAAATTTTACCCGTGCCGCTTTTTAAAGAGTGTGGTGCACTCGAGTGAGGTTCGGGGGACGATAGGGTTGCCGGGAACGCTTTGTGAGGGTAAACGACCGTGATTATATTGATTTTTGACGTGGCACACCTCCGGGCCGCCGTGGAGATGCATTTGGGAGAAGAAGAAATGAGATGCTGTTATGAGATGAATATTTTACTATTTGTATTAATTGCTATAATGTTTTAAAGTAATAGTAGTCGTTGTTTAATATTTGTAATAAGCTCCACAAGCTCTTAAATCTAAAACGCATTCCCTGGTTTTGTACCTATTCATATAAGCAATATTTATACAACATGTTTATTGATTCAATCTTAAAACACGCCATATCCAGTCGCTGAGCCTTGTCTAAGAAGTGGTTATTAAACCATAATTCACATTCCTGTCCAATCAACCTTGGGTATTTGATTTGCAGATTAAATGTGAAAATTGAAATAAAAATAGATGAAAGGCATTCAAAAATTCAATATTATCTTATATTTTTTTAATTATTTTCGTTTAAAATATTCCAAATTACTTGTACATGTTAAGCGTAAAGCATAAACGAAATTAAATACCTATGTTTTATAATGACACCCTCTTCATTTACTCTTCTATTTAACTCTACTTTTACATGCACTGTGTAAGACACTGCTAATATTAGACGCATAGTGTTTTGTAATACTCCTGCACAATTGGCTATTTAAAACATTTGTATCTCGATTTTTTTTTAATTACAGTTGAACTGTATTGTGTTTTAAATACAAAATCTTAAATAAAAGCCATCAATGAAATACTAATGTCGATAAACCTTCACTAATTTAAAATAAACCTTGTTATATAATATTTATGGATAATCTGTTTGAATTAAATTTAAAGTATATTAATGACATTCTATTTTAAAATTGATTTTTCAATATTGAATTGTCAAAAAGCGGTGGTGCCCCAGTAGTTAAGAGCTGTCCGCCCTCGGACCAAGGAGTAAATTCGGATCTTCACCGCAGGCGAATAGCCAATGTGTGTTTAGCTTAAGTCACATTAAATCACTCACTCAATGCCTCGGAAAACCTTAAGCAGTCGGTCTCGGGCGTTTTGACAGCGCCGATAGCGAGTCTCGATAGCAGTTCCTAACCCACCCTGAGCCACTGCGGCGGACGTGGGCTTTAGGCCTCTTAATTAGATTGAAAAAAATATGAGAAGGTATATACCTCAGCAGTGAGGGCATCAGAAAACTATCACACGAGAACAAATTAAAAAAACATGTAAAGTTTTAATTTTGTATTCAATCCGTGATCAAATACAAAGAATTAATTAGCTTGGATTGATTATTTTTTGAATAAAAATCTTACTAAGTAATACGTTCTTTGATAAATCGATATTTATTTTTATGTTAGGCACATCAATTGCCCAATTCGCATTCGTCAATCCTTGTACTCGTATAATTAGTATAAGAAAACTGGAATTTCGTGTGCTGCCATAATATGAATTTGCTTACGTTTACCTAATAACGCCTGTATTTAAATTACCGCAACCGAGTAAGCTGTATTGAAACGTGATCCCAAATAAGCCGTGCGGATTATCGTACGGGGACCGCGGCCGTCGACGATAGCTCTGCTTGGGTCTCGTCACGCGGTCCCAGGCGAGCGGCGAAGATGAGACACAAATAAGTATTTATCATGGCATATAACTGTGCTGATCGTTCGATGAATGTCAAGTAATTATTAAAGTAAGTAATTATAAAATTTATATTAGTTTTTATATAAATTTCGTTGGCATTTATTACCGAGAATTATTCCGCATTTATATGTGACGGCATCTTTGCAGTATCGGCTGAGTGAAATCGATCGCGCTATTATTCTTGCGACAATTATTATTAATTTTTGGACGATATTTCCAATTTTGATCGATTAGTTTCTTAACGTAACCCCAAACACTGAAATGACAGCTCAATTGTCACGTGTGGTCTATGATAATTCAGTTGTCTTCTGTACAATCTACGGTTATTTCCATGTTCTCGAACGGCTGGCATGAATTGCGCATGTTCAGTACAACTTTACTGAATCCAAATTATTTTTTTATTATTAATTTTTATTTGCAATAATTTTATTAAACTTTGAACAAAATCTTCTTGTCCGATAATTCACTTTGGATACGAGAAAAGGGTTAATTGTTTCCATATCCTACATAATATATATAAAAAAATAAGTACTTCTACGTTTCCTTATTTTTTAATTTGTTTTTCATTTACATTAAATCGAAGTTTGTATACAGAATGACAGTACCTTTATTCAAAACATGCGTTCGTTATAAACAAAAAAAAAAATGTTTTGGCGGTTTATTATGCGTTACCCATAAATTATTGAACAAATAACTCTCACATAAATTCTAACTGATCTTCATTAGAGACAGATCATAGGCTATATTTGAAAGCGTTAAAGGTTACTCATTTGTTTGCTTGTATTTTCGTTCACGCTATATCTATCAAATCTCAAGTGCTACGTATACAATGACTATATCTCTTGTAACGCATGACATAGCTGTAAATAAAAGCTATAGTTTAATAATTTATTTCAAGTAAAACTACAATTTAAAAAATGCGAGGGGCATTTAATAAAAAAGTGAGAGACCGGTAACTTTTATTTATGTCATTTAATTTTCGACATAGTCGCCTTTTAGGGTAATACATTTGACACATCTTTTTTGTAAGCTTAAAATTCCCTTCTTAAAAAACTCTTGATCCTGAACAAAAAATTCTGTACTGCAATGACTACTGTTCCGTTATCTTCGAACGTTTGTCCTTTTAAATACTCCTTTAAACTTGGAAATAGATAGAAATCACTAGGCAAGGTCGGGTGAATACTCAAGTATTTCGAAGCCAGCATTTCGAATTGCAGCCATAGGCAACGGCGGACCTGTGAGTCGAGGCATTATCTTGATGAAACAAAACAATTTTTGTTAGTTTGCTTCACCGTTTTTTTTTTTCGAATTTCGTTTTTTAATTTTTTTATTTGTTCTGCATGCAAAGGACCCGTAACAGCGGCTCCACGGTCGAGATATTTTATTATCGTCACCCCTTCTACTATCGCAGGATACTGAGCTCACGATCTTTTCGGGCGAATGACTAGCCTTAAATTTCTTAGAGGTTAGAGAAGGATGGTCTTTCCCAAGCCGTAGACTGTGATTTTGTTTCTGGGTCGTAATGGTGAAGCCACGTTTCATCCATTGTTGCAAATCGAGCCAAAAATCTATTGGAATCTTGTTGTAAATCGAGCCAAAAAACTATTGGAATCTTGTTGCAAAGAAGCTTGAAAAATGTTCAGCCTGGTTTGTTTTTGTGTATCAATAAGCGTTCTGGGCACCCAGTGCGCGAATACTTTTTTCATCCACAAACGTTTGTGGATGAAAAAAGTGCAGACTAGCAGTCGAAATCTTTGTTTTTTCGTAATTGTATTAAAAGTATTTGTGATGTAGGTACTTTTTTTTTTATTTAAACGCAAATGTAGCTATAAATTAGTACCAAATGACAGAACTTGCTCGTTTGTATTACATTTCTTTGAGCTTAAATAAAATACAAAATATTACAAAGAATATTTCCCCCTTATCCAGTGCAAGGCCATTAAGCCGCGGGCGCGCAAACAACCCGACGACTCTATTTTAACAATTTTAGGGTGACGATAGCGCCCTCTGCGCATTGTATGGCGAATTATCCCAATGTTGCCAGATCCCAGACGCATAAATCACGCGGAAAAGTCGCGGTGGCTGCATCCGGCACGCCGGCGTCGCTGCACCGCTCCGCCCGCGCCCTCGGCCGCCACCCGCGCCGGGGTCCGCCAAACTTCTAATTTATGCGCCGTGGAGTGCTGTCCATTATTTAAATTCAACTTCTGGCCAGCAGAGATGTGACGTAGTGACCAGCCATCCTGAATATTTCTCGACTCATGCCGGTATTAGCTAAAATAAATGTACAGTATAAATAACTTTCTATTACGAAACACAATATGGTCTAAAACACAAATCGGGAATGTGTATTTATTTATTTTCTACAAAAAAATACAAAGATTCTGAACAAGGTCAAAATATTCTAAAGTACAGGTCTCCCTGCTGATTCACTTACCTTAAATTTATTGAAAATCTGCTTTCGTTTTTTTCATGACTAAATTTTCAGTAAATGAATGAAGATATTTAAACACATATCGAATACGTGTCTTTGAAAATTAGTAGTATGATACCCGATATATTTTCATCAGTTCTGATAAACTTGATATAATATATAACTAAACTATTCGACGATTAATTCTCAATACTGGTAAATATTTGAATACAATTAAACGTACATAAATAAATATGTGATTTCCTAAATTGTAATAATAAAGTATTGTCCGAGTACAGGGTTATCAACACAAAAAACACACCTTTAAACCCATGCTCACAGGGACCGAGAATTAGTTGTCGTGTTTTAAAACGTAATCGATAAAGTCGAGCACGAAGCCTAGGTTATTGATTATGTTAAGAAGGATTAAATAGAGACCTCTCTCCCTCTCTCTATCTCTCGCTTTAGACCTCCCCGAGATAACCAACACTTTATAACCGAAACTAATAGGCTCAAAACTTTATCTCGGCACGTAATTTCCAAAATAATAGCAGCATTCGCGTCTAGAACATCCATATCATATCGCTCGGATTAGGAGAATTGCGCTCGAGCGGGCCGCGTGCAATTTTATACGGCGAGGGGATGCCTATTACAGGCCCCGCGCCCCGCGCCCCGCCCGTTATTAACGGTCGCCCGCTCGCGGGTATCGACTTTTCCTCTGTTTGTAAATTGTTTGTGGCTCCACCTGCATTTTGGCGCTGTGCTCTCACCCGCCTGCGTTATTTTTAACTTTGAAGCCACCCTGAAGGTTTATTTGCATCAATTTTGTCTGTCGATTACTGTAGCGCTATAATCGAATTCAGTGCTTTCGTACAGTAGACTTGCAAGAGGAGTGACCGTGAAAGTGTTTTGAAAAATAAATAGAAGAAATATAGCTAAGCGTAATGAAATCAATCCCTGCGACAATAAAAAAAATGAAGCTATTAAATTAAATGTTAACTATAAACAGAAGGGTCGATGAAGAAATAGCACTTTTATAATAAAAGGCTACAAGTAATAAAAATGAAGCCACAAAGTTTTCGAGCATAGAAAACAACATTAGGGATACTAAAAACATAAATCAAGAAATCAGCAATGCAATTACATATATTTTATCATTTCGGTTGCAGGATTACATCAAGTTCGTGATAGTGTCGTCCTCAGTGTTACGAAATAGGCATAATAAACACAAACACGACTGCAGCGCCATCTCACATTCGCTTGTTGCTGATGATTTTAATATTGCCATTGCTAACTAGTTGGACTTCAGATCGACGTTGATCTCCCATATATGTCGCAAATAAAACCTATGTAGGAGAAATAGACTCAAATGATTAAACTTCAATTTACGGTTAGTTATTGTGTTAAAGTCGTACTTCTACAACAATTCTAATAATGTTAGTTTGACAGTTATTACTTTATTAGAGTGACGAGTCACTTTATATCATATGTATTATACGAGATATGTGATTAGATAGAAGTATTGAACTATAGTGACCCATTGTTCTATAGTTTTTTTTTTGTGTTTAATTATAACGGATCCTAACAACGGGCGAATTGACCAATGGCTTCCAATTTAAGATAAACCTAAACCATTCCCTCCGACATTGGTGACAATGACTGTTAGAAATCTCCAAACGTGCAATGGGTTGCATAAAAGGATTAGTTAAAACAATAGTTAGTCGATGGGTGGGTTAGTGTTACACAAAGTCCGAATTCTTCTACCTAAAGTGAAAAGGTTGCCGCTGGGTATGCTTCTGTAGAAAGTTAAAAATTAAAAAAAAATAACAAAGTTCGATTTATTAATAGAGTTTAGAGTTTAGATACTTGATGTATGGGTGCATATCGTCCTCCCATGTTATGTTTATGTTATCTTTTCCGCAGGATTTTTATATTTCTTCTCTACTTCACGTCTGTCGTATGAAACATAAACGCGTCTTACCTAAACTACGTCGGTTCGACGTTAAATAAACTGTTTAAACATAACTCAAACACCGCACAATCGAATAAGCAGTAAGCGCCGAGGGATCGTCTTCGAATGTTTGATTTCATCTATTTGTCTATCGTTTAGCACGATCCCATTCAGTTTCGGTACAAACATATCGGGGGCGCCTCAAATGATTAATCTATTATCGGCCGCGTCCCCATTATTAACCGCATGGAAATGGTTACGGTACGCAAGAAACTAATGCTCGATTGTAAGTAAACTCGACGGTAGTTGCGAAAAGTTGCAAAATATTCGAGGAGTTCGCTCGACCGCCGCGCAAAAAAAAAAACTTATACGTTTCGTTTATAACTTCCAGGATCCTGAAGTGTACGGGACGTCTTTTGAGGAATAATTCAACCGTGATCCGTTTTCATAGAGTACAAATAGGTATCGTCCTTCCCCTTTTGAAGCGGTCCCATTCTTTACGAAGGAAACTCCATCTGGAAGTAAAATTGGACGTCGCATCGAGTTTAATGCATCGACTCGTACGCGCTCGGAAACTTTCTTTGAGAGGACCACGTGAAGAACTTTGCCGCGGTAACAGGAGAAAAAAAAGTAGTGCTTCATTGGCGCGTCGCCGCCGCCGGCGCGCCGCGACCTCGCCGAGATCAATAGTCGGGAGTCGCAGGAACGGCGAGACCGCTTCTCATTAGGACCGGCGCTGGTACTCGATTCGCGCTATTCGCTACACCTGACATCTCCCCCGGGGATAGCTGCTGTATGTTTCGATAGGTCTTATGTTCTACGAAACGTGCGAGAACACGTGTAAAGGAATGGTTAAATTTCAAATTAAATTTGCACGTAACAAGTTTTAGAAAAAGATTAATATGAAAATTGGCCAGATGCCAGTTGGTCTTGCGCATCTAGGATTGCGTTCTTAACGAAATAAAAGTGCCGGAATTATATTACTGCCCGGACAGTTTTGAGTATTTCAAATGCAAAGTTATGTCAGGTTTTCTTTTTAAATCATCCCACTGCTGAGGTATACTCTCCCCAGTCACTCCATTGCATCACTCATATTCCAGATTGAGGAGGTCTCAACAGTACACCATCATAGTATCGTGCTATCGCAACGTCCGGAACCGGAGGCTTCATGTGCTCTCCAAGTTATGGATCCAGAGGCATAATTTGACTTAAATTAGAAACTCATTGTTCATTTCGTCCGCGATCACGATTGTAACCATGTGTATCGTACATCTTTTTGAAAACAAAACAACACCTCACCACAGTCCCTCAAGTTAGATGCCGTACAAAATAATATTTTATTAAAAATGAAAAGGAACTCTTACGAAAGATCAGTGTTATCAATTAAAAATATAATAATTGTGAGTGTGACCGCCCACGATTAAACTCACTTAACCAGTGATACACAGTGGTTTTCGATGATGCTTCATCCCCAAAAGGCGAAGTGAATTGACCCATGTGCCGTTTTTGAGTTAGCGCACGCCGAAAAGCGTAATAAATTATCGCACGAAAATTTTCACGAGTTAAATCCATGGTGATAAATGTACGCAATTTTCAAAATGACGCCACAATGGTAAAAATATTGACAGTTACATGAAATAAACTGCATTCTACAGCCGAGGAGTTCCATTTTTCAATGATGTAATTACTTTTTAAATATTGTTCTGTATGTGGCCAGTTCTGGATACATAAATAGCAGTCCTCGTATCGGCAAGTGAATAAATGATTTTTACAAGTTTAGTGTAGTTCTATGTGCCTTTTTAGATTTGGATATAAATTGAATTTATTCAAATAAATTTTGTATCCGACTTCTGAAAAGTTTATGTTTTATATTTTCACTACGATAATACCAAACTGGAATATGAAGTAATTAACATGTATTTCGCAATACCGAAGACTGTAACATTGGAAATCGAGTTCAAGCGTTTATCTGATCGTATCTAGAACTTCTTACGAAAGTTCACTCCACTTCCACATCAGACAACAGCGCGACGCGCGCGACAACGCGTGCAATAGTTGTCTTATTTTATGACTAGAGTTATATTGCACTAGCTTATGCTCGCGGCACCGTCCGCCTGAAAGAGGGTCTTGGTCTTTACTAAAATTTCTATTATTATAACGATCCCATTACCAATCCTAATCTTGAATCAAGTCCCGAAATCAGTCTCTCTCTCATTTTGTCTCGTTGTTTCTCTCTTCCTTTCATTCCCTCTATTTCAACTTCTAATTTCTTATGTCTCTCCTCCTCTACCCCTCTTGCTCCACACTCTCTGCTTTTTATTCCTTGCGACTGCACTCTCTTTAGAAATGCTCACCGACGCATCTTCTGTCCGCGATACGCATGACACCGCGCTTACCGCGGCATGGCCACTGCTGTGATTTTTCATAACCAAACTTTAATTTAAAATTGAATATCTAATATCGTAAAATTGAAATTATTATGGACAATAATATCACAGATTTATTTACTCGATCGGATAGATCCTTTGTACAAGATTTCAGGGAGACGAGAAGATGTCGCTTTACAATTCGTAACACATTCGACACCGCGCCCTCCGCAGGGTGAGACGGGTACAAAATATTCCCGCGGCAACATGAATAGTTGACAAACGTTAACATTGATAAACGAGACTTAATCGAAAACAGATAGGGGAACGTTAGGAATTCACCGCTCCCCCTCCGCGTTATATGCAATCACGTCCTCCTAAAATGATTTAGGGTGAAAATTCGTCGCCCCCTCAGCCGGCGAACGTCCCGCCGCACGCGTCCTACGGGATTTTATTAGCACGTGTTCTCGTTTGCCGTCGGCTTCGCTAATTAAGTTGTTTCGATGCGGACTCTTGGTGGTGGTAAAACTTTTTTCTTGTGGAAAAAAACTGAAGTTGTGCAAATAGACGGAAACTAGTATTCGAAGTTCATTTTCAATCGAACGCGTTAATCATTATTCATCGAAATGGTTACCAAAAGTTAACTAAAAATTAGATGAAATTTAGTATTCAGTAGGTGAAATGAAATAAAATTTTTTTTCAAAAAGTTTTTAAATAAGCCGTATAAACACGAGCTTGTCCTTTAGAGACATTAGCGAACGATTCGTCCTCGCGTTCTTAAAAATTTAGAAAACCAAAAAAGCACAAATTATAGAATAGTAATCTATGGTTAAATCAGAATGAAAATTTAATTGACAGAGTAAAATAGAAAATTTACGATTCAAAATTATCGACCTATTTACTTGCACCGACACCTGAGATGTCTTAAGAAAAACAGAAAAGAAAAAAACGAAAAAAAAAATATTCTTAAATACTCAGACATTCTTGTCTAAAACTCTTCGTTTCCCTCGATTTACGTTCGTTGATTTTAAATTTGTTATAAAAAAAGAATTGACAAACATGAAAGAGCTCATATTCAATAGATCTCTATTCCTAATGAATCTGGTTATATGAAAAAATAAATCGAGTGAGTGAATAAAGTCAATCAAGCTAAATCGTGATTACAGCCTTACGGACCAACTACAGACCAATTGACGGCCGAAGCAATTCATTTTCAGTGAGATTTGTTGTTATATTTTGTCAGAGACTTGAATGTACTTGGGGCGTGAGCCCTCGTCAACACTTTTTGCTATCTCTGACTATCAACTCCCTACCCCCTTGTTTTTCACCAGTTTTAGCAACATTCTATATACAATAAAATTTAAATGCGAATGGAACCCACGCTCGCAAGACTGAGTACCTACACCTAGCTCGTCTACTACAATATTATTAATGAGAATTATTAAATGTTGAGTAGGCTACATGTTTTCTGTTGACCGATTGTAATTCACAGCCTCGTTGCGACGTGGAGTACTGTATATCTCGCATTTGAGCGAAGGCGATCAATAAAATTCAATAAACCAACAGCAATTAAATATCCTGGCTCGCGTCGTTCTGGGGCATAGAATTAGTAGTTCTTACTACGTCAAATACTAAGTCCTATGTTGCTGGGCATACGGGTCACGGTCGGCACGTCCGCGCCCGGCGGCAGCGCGCCGCGGCGGGCGGTGGCGTGTGCGACGCTAATGAGTTTTCCGCTGCTTGCTCAGCGCAAGCAGATTGTAGCGCCGGCGCGGCCTGTGACGAGGTGCAGCCCTATCGGCACGTCATCACCTCCTTGTGATTTGTGATCCGAGTCCAAGTTGAACTTTCGATTCGTGTTCGATCCTGCTTGAATGCCCTTCGCTATTAACTAGTCGACTATCTCGCACTAGTCTTGACACTGTTATAAAAGTGACGATGGACAAAGGCTTCCTATGAGAAGATGTTCACCCACACATTTTGTTCTTATGAGTGAAAAATCACAGCATAGTTATTCTATGGTACGTTTTTATATTTTGTTTATAAAATTTTACGTTTTATAAAAATAGAAAAGGAAACACCAAATCCATTAATCGAAATCATTGAGCTGTGTATATTAGCTGAACGTATTTATTTATTGTTTTCTGTTTTGTATATCTTACATATACAAAACAGATAACAATTGTTGCATGTTTAGTGAGCATAAAAAGTACGTACTAGTAAGACATTGTAATCCGAATTATATGCAGACAGAGATTGTTAATAACAAAAAGGTTAAATAATTAATGCAATCGCAAAACAGGACAAGTGTAATGATTTATACAAATTATTGTTATATATTGTATTATTTATATAACAATTATAACTATAGTAACGAATTTGATAGTAGTATTACATAAAAAGAGAAAATACTATTAGGTTTTAGTGTAAACCGAGGACCATCTATACGAATTTATATACATCTACACGAGCACATTTTGAAGTGGAATCATTTGTAATATAGTACAAGGTGTCATGTAAGCCAATGTCTCCAACACGGAACACGTTCTAAACAAATGACCGCTCGGTCACTAAACTACGAAACACATGTGTAAATTTACAAAAGATGGCCCAAATACAACATTACCTAACGAAAAATCATTTAATTTGGGCAGTTTGCGCAATTCGTTTGAGATAAAGTGCAATATTTATACAACTACAAATATATGGTAATAGATAGTATATCGTGGTGTTTGAAAGAGAATGGTCTATCTAACGCCGCAATTACTATAACATAACAACTATTTGTATCATCGCGGTCGTCACAAAAGAGATTTGACCGACATACCACAGACAAAATTGTGAGAAGTCAATAATATCCGCACAGTAAAAAGGTGTCATTTCGGTGTGTATATCTATGATTAAAAAAAAATAAATAGTTCAATCAGACGAGTTTGGAAAGGAATTTAAGTTCTGGCATGTCGCGTCAAAATATCAAAATTTCGATTCTTCTCCGGTCTGGGCTGCTTTATAATACACGCCGTAAGAAATAAAATAAGTTATATTTGTTTCTGCAAGAAATTGAAGTATCCCCTTGGATTCCTCAATTTCAGTATCAAAAAATACTTATATCAATCTCTGGTCTCATAATTTTGGGAAATATCGCTCCATTCACCTACATTCACTATGTCGCTTGTGGACAAATCATCGTTTCACTACGAGACCGACACCTGATACCACTTTGAAAGACCAGCGGCAGAAGTGTAAAACGATTCCTACTCACGCCGAGCTTTTTATAAGGAAAATTTTGTTTTATACCTCAAGTACGTCATTCTTCGACATAAATAAATCTTCAAATGCATATTACGTTTCTTTATACGTATATGTCACTTGATACTTACTTAAGACAAAATCTTAAATTTCGTGACAAAAACCAGTCGCGCACGAGCCGCAACGGCGTTCGCGTCGGCACGACCTTACGTGTCACCTTCGTGCGGCGGCCGAGACACTATACATACGTTTGTATCGTTAAAGTTTGCGACAGACGAGACGTCTGTGTGCTCCCCGCGGTCGCGAACTCCGTGCACTAAATCGAGAAATTTCGCAAAGTTTGAATTAGTGATTTCCAAATGCCGATTCGTTTTAGAAACGTGTCGCTTTTGGGACTTAAAACTTCAATATTGACTATAGTTGAATTGCCTTTACGCTTTGAACTCGCGATTGTAACGGCTTGGTATTCTGAACGTCGCTTTTGAAATGACCCTCGAAATAGATTATCTCACTGAGGATTTCTATTCAAAAATTCCTCGAAAAAGATTATCTCACTGAAGATTTCTATTCAAAAATTAAAATTTCTGTTTACACTCTACAAATATTAATTTTTATTTATTTAATGAACTTGTCGAGTAATAGTTATGTAATACATATTTTATTGTGTGCATAAAAAAAGCCTTCCAGAATATGCATTTATAAGCTATCCTACTTGCTTCGTAATATTTATTAACCGTTCTTTAATAACAAAAATCTAAAGTTTGATACATTGAACTTAAATACATGAATCGAAATTATCACAAAGGTTGATAAAATTTAATTAAAAAATGGCTAAAAATATTTATCATTTAGTTGAATTATGACAAAGCGTTAAAGTCACTCATACGATATTATTTTATCAATCATAAATATAATTTCTTATTAATAAAAATATAACGAAAATGTATTGATATTTATAAAGTATTTTCTACGATTTTTATGTGGAAAAGGGTGCATACGAGCATGTGGGTCACCTATATTAAATGATCACCGCTATCCATGAAATTCCGCAACACCGGGTAAGCTCTAACGCGCTTTTTATAGAACCGTTTTAAAAAATATGTAGTCATTTTTTTAAAAATATAAGAATTTTATGGAGCATAAAAACTATCTGCTTTATAACGCACCATATTTATTACACAACTAGTGCGCTACACAAATCAAGGCCTCTTACGGCTGAAGTTAACCGACATAAGACACTTAAATCTGTTTGGCAGCTAACTTCATCGTGTAAAAATTTCATTTTTATTTCTGTTTTGCACATAAATTCTGCTATATGTGTACCTATAACACATTATTCCTTCGACGCGCTGAAAGAAATAAAAATTGCTTTCGCATTATAAATCGTCCAATTAATCAATTTTCACTTGCATGTGAAGGAGTATAAATTGATGCAATGAAAACTAGATAGCGTAAAGAAGAAAATCAAACTTCATTTTAATCTCAATAGTGATGCAAGAAAGCAGTGCTACAAAGGAATAATCTAAGTCGCAAAATTCCGCGTTAACCGATCCATAGAGAGAAAATTATCTTAAAATATATTATAAGCTTTGTGATTAAGACTTTCGATGTCTTGAGATTATTGTATTTCCAATTTTATTATTTTATTCCTCTTACAAAACATGGTTTTCTCAATTATGTACAAACGTTTTGAAAGTGGTTTTTTTTTAGTTTTAACCATCAAAGAATATGTACATACATGTAATTTAAAATACTGACTATATTGTCCCAATTTTAAATTATCTCCAAACTAATGAAATGCCATTCGATTGAAATGTATTTATCGGAAACGAACAAACTTAGCCGCTACAAAAATGCTTCAACATGTCGCCGTACTCGAGACAAAACAACCACGAGTGCAAACTTTTCCACGTGTTCCGTGTTTCGACCGTGCGGGCGAAAGCTCCGGCCGAGAATCGTGTTAATAAAGTTGGTGGTCGTCGGCGCGCGCTAACGAGATCGGGCCGAACGAGATCGGCGATAGGGTCTAGGGAACAGGTGCCGGCGGGGGCGGCGCGCCCCGCCGCGCGCCCTTTAGCGCTAAATCGATACAACTATTTCCTTACGCGTATTCCGATTTCCCGTTGTTAGCGCGTCGCCGCACATAAAATTACCGATGCCCGGCAACCAGCGCTTGTCTGGTCGAACGTCTAGACGTGATGCGGTGTAGAAAATTGAAAAGATGAAAAAACGAATAGCGCATTTCCGCTGTATTGTATTGACATAGCAGACGCGAATATGTTTTCGATGCGTCTTTGGTGAAGACTCGTTCTGTTAATTATTATGCGTACGCTATCCGATGTTGATGTACTCAGTGTTAAACCTCACGAGTTGTATTTCATGTTGGTACCATGCTCATTATAGGGTTCCAAAGCCATTATTACAGATGACAAAAGTACTTTGTTACACTTTTTCCATGTTTCCCGCATAGAATAGTTATAAGCACTTTAGTCGC
>BGZK01001921.1:0-94130 GCA_005406025.1 Eumeta japonica | reverse complement strand
TAAGTACCGTTCGTTAAAGTGCTGTTACGATTAATTTATTTTTACCTATACACGTGGATCATACTTTATACGCTTTTGTTTTTGACGTGACAACGTCTTAAATTAGGTTGCGGCTGGGAGTCACTTATGAAAAGTGTAACGCTCGGTAACGTAACGATGAGTCACCGAACGAGAGAGGGCCCGCCAATGCCTTGCGTCTCTCCCACTCAACTATGATCGGTCTGCCGCGCGCAGCACTAGAATTAGTGCATAGTTTGCAAATGTATTGCAAGTTATTGTATGTATATTTGTATATAAATACGTATGTATGTGTAAAGGTAAAATAAAATTTTGTTAATATGAAATTCAGTGCGAGATTCTTTGTATAAATTAATGTTTTAAATATAATTCTTTGTATAAATAAATGTTTTAAATTGTTACTATTATTTCATCCTTCTTCCTACTATACGAATGAATATTCACATTAAAATGATTTTACCATTCAAAGTCGTTGTCACGTAAAACTTTCGCCCGTATACCGACTTTACAGGCAACCAAATTTTTTTTTTTTTTTTTTGATTATGAGAGTTATTTTCAAAGTTCTTAGTCAATGTTGCTGTCAGTTTATTTGTGAGTTTGTTTATTTTCATTTTATATTACGTGAAGTATTAGCAAAAAATAGCATTACTCTTTTCAGTGGTTTAGTTATAATAGACATAGAACTTTATGAGTGGATTCTTAATATCTATTTACATTTAAAAATATACCTTAAGAATTTTGGCGTGAATAAAATTTATTTTTCTACTTTGCTCGCACTTCTGATTCTTGCCCCGGTCCTTGGTTTTGATTTCGAACCTGTGTGCAATCACGATGTGACCCCTAATTTGACCTTAACCATGATCAAAGTTCGACCTCAAGTTCAACCTCAACCACGATCTCGTTCTCAGTTTTGGTCTGCATCACGATTTTGACCCGATTCTGCTCTAAATCCGATTTCATTCTAATTTTGTATATATGGTCAGGGAGAAAGTTTTTCTGCATATTATATACAAAGTGAAGATATTTTTACCATATTTTATTTACATTTAATTATAATGTATGCCATTTTGTTCAACAACTTGTTGCCATTTTGTGGTAGTGACAATACCATTGCTGTATAAATTTTGGAACTTCTGATGAAAAGTTGCAAATAAGTAGTTATGACAGTCTTCTCGAATGTTAACCTAACACTACCTAAAGAATTCTGAAGAGACCAAAACAGGTAAACGTCTAAGTGGAAAGGTCAGGCCGATATGTATCCAACATTAACACTTGCCAACAAAACTCTCACTATTTGTTGAATGGCTAGATGTGTGTGGTCTGGGGTTGTCATGGCGAAAATCCAGACCCTTTTGATGATCAATCTGGTCATTTTTCTCATTTGCTTGAGTCTCATCAGCTGTTGGCAATAGAGAAACTGAAATCATGGTTTTGCCCAGCAGTAAAAGCTCTTTAATGAATAATGCCCTTCCAATCCCACCATACACATTTAACCAGTATCGATGATCTATGGAGCTGCTTGCCTTTTGATCATGATTTTTTCGCATGTTCTTGTTCGTAGGTAATCCATTATTCATCACCAGTGATCAATCTTTTCAAAACGCTTGATGAGTACATTACGTTTTAATAGAGAATCACAAATGAGTGCACGATTAACTAAATTTCTTTCAGTGAGCTCGCGTGCGACCCAAGTATCGAACATTTCTGTATATTCAGTTTTTGTTAAATGGGTTTAAACTGTTTTGTGGTCAATCCCCAACTCTTCAGCTATGTCATAATTTACTAATATGTCGATCTTGCTCTAATTTTTCAAAATGTGATCGACTTATCCAAGAGGTCGACCAGAGCGAGTTTCATCTTTGGCATCTGTTCATCAAAATTACCGGACTGAAAACACTTAACCATTTTGTGATACTCTTACCGACACTGCATTAGGTCCAAAACATCACATTTTTTTTTGCGACTTGTATCCTGTTTTTCCTTTTGTAATAAAAGTTTAAAAATATATCAATTTCTACGTTAGATTTACTTGAACTTGGTGGACAGAAAAGCAATAAAAAATGGTATGATATAGTTTTTACGTTTTATTTTAATTTTTTTAATGTCATCCATTATATGGTAAAAATTATCACATACAAACTGCACAACCAAAAAGATTTTACTACAATTTTTTTC
This sequence comes from Eumeta japonica, assembly GCA_005406025.1. Lineage (NCBI taxonomy): Eukaryota > Metazoa > Arthropoda > Insecta > Lepidoptera > Psychidae > Eumeta > Eumeta japonica. The sequence continues at coordinate 91,937 of BGZK01001921.1, read as the reverse complement.
TATATAAAATATGAACCCGACCTAATATTTATTACATTTATATTTGAAATCGTTTTGATTATCACAATAAAATTAAAATTAAATAAGGTTGATGCTAATTTTATTAACCGTGTGCTATTTTTAGCAATGCCCTATTTTGAAAGAAGCGCTCTGAACAAAAATATAGAGATATTTCACTTACTTATTGACTAATCAAACGTGCATATGATAAACTTAACAACATGCTTCATGTGTAAACAGAATATTAAAATCACAAACGTGCACTTTAATTTAGTGCGTCTGGTCTGACTGATGGTATATGCAAAACGTGATGGTGTGGTTATACAGCGACTAGACACCTCAAGTGACGCGTGATCGATAATGCAAACGCAGGCCGTCGGGCATTCCTTGCCCTTTAGTTGCTAGTGCACCGCCCGTTATGCTTGTAATAGTGTCGCTTGTGTTAGTAACGAAGCTTTATTTTTTCTTGATTAAATATAATTAGACTATTCCTCTTCTCTGGTATTGGTATAAATAAAATATATATCTATTAGCATATTGTATTATAATTATTGTTTGTTCGCCAGTATCTGTTTCTGAATCTCCTTTTTTATTATTTAAATAGTACTATACCATGCTTTTTTGTACGCTTCCTATTAGAATACATTTAATTTTCATCTATTAACATCCTAGTCGCAAAGTCGGTCGAAACAGAAAGAGAACATTAGCCCTTTGAGTTCACGTAGCTAACGAAATTACTAGAATAACTTGTTGACCGTTAGATAACAGGGTTGTGTGTAATATACCCCGTTTATATGCGTACATGTATAAATCTCAGAAAAGAGGCGCTGGTTGACGGCGCGGCGTATAATCCATCCCTCTGCGCTCGCGGCGCCCTCTGCCCGTATATTGATCGCCGTCTCGACTTGTTGATCGCGCCCCGAAAGCCTACCTTACACCCCGACCGAACGTAGCGGTATTTGTACTCGTAAAATTTAGTTGTCCGCTTTAATATCTCTTGTTATCCAACGTGAAACTTTTAAATCCGTGGAGGATGAATGCATATCAAAAATAATGGATATATTTTTTTAAAATCATTTGCATACTTTATTCGATATTTAAAGCGTGTCCTTCATCTAGATAGTGTTAGAATTACAAGCGTCGAGAAAAATTTCAATCAAAACATCGTAATATAATATTGCGTTATAAAATTTTATGGTTTTGAATTATTTATTAGGTAAGCATAAGAATTTACAATTGAAAAATCTTAGATAAGCGTTACTTCTACAAGACTGTAAGTGCTGTAGTAGTAAAGATTCCGAATAAATTGTTGCTATGCTGCATGAGAAATTCAATCAATAAATAATGTCTAAGCAAAAAATTGCTAGGTGATTGATATCTCGACAGACTCGTCGTCCTTGCATTTGCGTTTTCGACCATACTCCGCATTGTATTAACATGTTATTATTAATGTTGTAATCAAATTAGGTAAGTCGTATCATTTTATTATAATTGCCCCATAATTTATGTTCACACATTGTACGGTACACTATATAACTAGGAATCATAGAGCATTGTATTGCATATTCTGTTTACGTCATCTGAGAACACATAAAGACTTTGCTCGGACTTTAATAGATTGTTTTCAATAAATTGCTCAAAGATAGATATTATTTTGCGTCACACAACAACACCTCGGACTTATTAATCTGGAAAAGTATCCATATATATATATCTTAATCCATTGTACGCGTCAATATTTATTTTATCGAACGTATTTCGAAATCGGCACGAGAGCGAACGACGTGCGTTCGCAATCAATCTGCCGTGGATAATTCTTAATTACAACACTTGTAACCGTTATCGCGGTCGCGAGATAAGCGATTGACGCAAAAGACTAAAACACACGATTTTACAGCCGGCTCATTGCCTCTGACCGCTGCCCGCTTTCGGATCACGCCGAATCGATAGCCCGATGAAAATAGAACCGTCTGTTGACGTCAGTAATATCATATCTAAATCTACGCCTACGATAAGTTATCGCCGGAGCTGATCTGTATTTCAGTCACCGGCTCGTTACGACGATCCGAGTTATATTTACGGATCCGTGCGAAAATACACGAGAAAGGTCCACTGTCATTGTTATTGAACGAGTCGATGTTTTAAAATTACCATTTTTATTAATTTGGTCTAACTTAATACTAAATCAATGATATCGTTTTGGATTATCAAAATTTTGCGATGTAATAAATGAAGAGTATCTGTTATTACATTTTCGTAGAGACTTTCACCTAAAACATGAAGTCCTAATGCCATGACTGTCTGATCCCATGTATTAGCATCCAGCTCGTTATCCGCGTATTGAACTTTGTTGATAGTAAGTAATTGCAAAACACATTGAATCGGTTATATTATTGTAAATGTAATTCGGTCACTCAAAGGATATTATGGTTTATTTCTATGTCGGAAAAAACATATTTTAAAAGTGAATACTGCCACTAAAGTGTGTATTAACATCTTCACACTTTGCGTGATGTTAATTCTGTTAACGGTGGACATGACTTGAATGGTTCTCAGTCAAGTCACGATGAATGGCTCGCCTGACTCGCTGGTTATGTCAATCCTTGACATGAATTACGAAGTTAACACTTTACGTTTAGTACTCGCATGCGGAGAGTTATTCAAGAGATTTACTTGACTCTACACAGGTACGTTTGAATGCTTAAACTACAACTTAAGAATATAATATTATAAAATAAAGAGAGCCTGAGCAAACTTAAAATGTATGTTATAATCCCTTCTGAGTTGGATAATGCTTCATAGACTCTAATAATTAATTGGCAACAAATTTAAAAGATTATTTTTCATATGTTCTTGTATAGTCAGTTATGCTATAGTAGCTGTTCCAAGTCGTGTCAACTTATTTTAACTACTGGCAAGGGCGTCGACACTATTATTTTCGGGTCGGGTTCTTCCTAAATAGTAAAACCAGCTGTGCAACACCCCTTGCACCTCCCCACCTGATAGCTTTTGCCCGCGTTCGCTTGAATGACTTTTCTTCATCTTTTATATCGGCTGATCACGCTGTCAATTACGATTCTGATTTCGATCGAATCTTTCCAGAGGAACGTATACTCTAAGGCCGAAAACAACGCAGTACAAATTTATATGTATAGACGTAAATTTACTACAATGACTGGGACATGTATAACCAAATGTACGTATGCTACTTCTGACGTCGTCCATGTTATAAATTCCATGATTCATATTTATTCCAATTACTTTGCTTTGTATCGCATTTAATTACAACTATTCGTGAACAATCATTCACGCAGTCACTTGACACAGATGTGTCAAAGGCACGCGTCCAAAATCTCATTTCCATTTCGGATCTACCTAAAGTACAAACACGCTTCACAGAATATACGTATTTTAGAGAAACAATGGGAAAATATGCAATTTATAGGTATACATATATATTTTAAGCTATTGCATAGCTTCTATCGCGGGCTTGAGCGTGGAGACCGAATCCAGAAATTCCGTAACGAAAATAACCTAATACCGACTCCGACCGGTACAGCGGTGATACTTTTTACTTTTGCCATCTATCGATGAATAGCAGAAGTTTTAATGACTTGAAATATCACGCTTGTCTCTTTAGTTCAGCAACTCGCCTCTAGGTGGCATTGGTTGTATCGGCGTTACTGTGTATGCGTAATCCCCCTCTTCGCCCCGCAATCTGGTGACTCACGCCTGCTTAAAGTTTCGGCGTTAGGGCACTTCCTCAAAAAAAAATACTGCATAAATAAAATAAATAAATAATTATGATTGCATAAGTTGATAAAAAATACTATGCAATAGCTTTACCGTGGCAGTCCCCGAGTGCCACACGTGTTTTTTTTCTTTTCTTCAATGTGTGATATGAAGTATGAAATATATAGTATAAAAATGGAAATCTTATATAAAAACGAATGTATTTTCACCGAATTACACACGTAATAATATTCGTGTAAAGTTTTCGTGTGTTATGCAAAGTTACGAAACAAAGAAATATTACTTTGTCGCGATATCTACAATAATAAAATTTTATGCTTTTGACGTATACACGACCCTATAAAAAATTATAGCCTTTAAATTAAATAGGTTTTTTGTGATATGCTGACATTTCAAGCACGCAGAGTAGATTTCGAAGTCGGATAAAAGGAACATTGAAAATAGCCTACCATTTTGCACGGCATTTCTAATTCGGTTATCGGGGTTTCGTGCGTGAACAATCGGAACAGTGACTATTTTAGGTGTACGGAACCCATTGTTTTTTACTTTAGTGAAGATTTTTGCTCTATTGGCAGTTGTATCGATAGTAACTTTAACCGATTTAGATTGTAGTTCTTTATATTCCCCGAAAAATGGAGAATATGAAGAACTACAACAATAGCACATACGTTGGTTTTCAATTTCTTGAAAATATCTTCTTATGATATCTGCAATTATTTCGTATACAGTACAATTTTCTTGTTTTCTATGGTAAATCAAATCTTAATTTTACATTTTTGTGCATCAAAAATGTTTTTAATCCGATTGAAATTCTATTTCTTTCCTTGAAATGTGTTTTTTTATTTAAGAATAATTTTGAAGATACAGAACTAAAAACTAGACGTTTGCTCGTCATCATGAACCGTGGTTTTCAACAGGCAAAAGCTACGGTGATTTAGCGTTATTTTTATTTTCATGGACGATGACTTCCACCAGCTGTTCCGAAAAAGGTTTTCGACGTAATCTGGAATTACCTCTGAGTAATTTTACAAAAATCACATTGTATTTTATCTTCTTTGTTATTGACAGTTTCAAGATCTGTATAGATAATTTAGCTGTAAGGTAATCTGTTTTGTACAGACAGTCCTAAAAGATATCGCCATCTTATCATGGTGGGCGTGTGGGGCATTTGCAATTTATTTCGGACTTGGCACATACTAAATTTAACATGACGACGTTTTTTTTTTGTAACGGCTGAGTAATACATTTTCTCTATTGCGACAGCGAGGAATTTTGTATCAACTTTCATTTACATGCGTTATGAAAAAGTACAGACGGGACGAATCAATGTCATATGAATGTCAAAAAATGAACGGACATGGAAAAAATTATCATAAAAAAAAAACAATACATTTTTACTCTCTTATGTGCTATAACATAGGTATTACATTAAAATTTATTGAAAATTTGATATAGTTGTAAAATTGATATGATTTAAATGAACGACAAACGATAGAAAAACTTTGGCTTCATTTAATCAATTGCGTTCGCTATTACCACTTACTAATATATTGCAAAAAACTTCTAGCTCTGCCTTCGCTACGTATAAACCAGATAGTATATTTATTATTCACATTTATTATGTTGTTTGATAATTTTTTTTACTGAAACTTCATGTAATTCGATGCATATTCGTTTAATGATTTCCCAAAATAAAAAAAATGTGTGTTTGTATTTTAGTTAGGAGATAACATCAGTAACGATATCGAGGTTAAATGAGTGCTACCACCCACCTTGAACACCTTCAAATCTAAAGTATGTTAAACACTTGGTTCCAGCTGATGTTTTGTCAGTCATCTAGTCAAGTAAATATCCTTGTGGACAGGTTAGACATTTGCCTTCCACTCTCTTTCCAATATCCCACGAGGCTCATGATGGAGGTAGTCCACACAACTTCACAGTTAAGACAAACTGTTCTCCTTGGTTCCTGTTGGAGCACATGTGTGTTGACGTGTGATGAATGTGGAACGATAATAATTTTTGTGAATCTCCAACGAAATGAATGTTTTGTGTTTTTATGTAACTCCTTTGTAGTTCAATGATAGTGTCTATCTATATGCTGAAATGAGGCTATACGTTATTGGAAATTCTAATCTCACAGAGAAATACCTTCAGAAATATTCTCAATATTTTTTTCACATAACGAGAAAAGGCATAAACACAAAGTCTGTCCTGTATTTTAATAAAATTGAGCAAATACGCCTACAGTTTCAATGCGTTCCAACATTCTCGTCTTATAGATCAGTTATTTCTGGTATTTCCAGTATTACGTAACTGTTGGTGAACATATCGGCTGCAGCTATATGTATTGCACAAAACGATAAGCTTATTAAATAACTAATATCTTTATGATTTATAAACTTACTTACTGTTAATGTTTAAAGTTTATGCTTATCTGCACACGAGATTACTGATTTTAATGTACTTAATAAAAAAAATTACAACTAATCTCACAAAAATATCTCGTTTTTCTTTGTAGTCACCTTTATTCGAGCCATTTTGATCTAGGAAATCGGAATCCCGCCGTAATAATTATAGTAGTGATGTTTCGAGCAGGTCTCGTGAAACAAAATCAAATTTCAAATAACGAAGGTCTTTAAGGGATCAAAGCAGTTTTCCAATGCTTTCCAGTGGAGGTGTTAAATTAAAAGATGAAATTACTTTATGTAAATTTTATTTATACAAAATCATCGAAAACCAATTTGGTTCTGAAATTTTTGTTACTTGCTCATTTGCTGCTTACATATTATGCATGTTAAATCCTTGTAGATATAAATTCACGTGGCGGGTTTTTATTAAAAATCAAATAGCTAAATAGAACCATAGTACGAAACAACAGAAGAACGGAATCCGTTTGCGCTTGGTGCATTTTAGTTCAACAAAAGCCGTGACGGTTATGATTTATGAATATCGCATGGATTGTTAACTGGGTTTCTTTATCATTGTGTTACCGCAATAGCATATGCGGTATGCCGGAAAAATAATACAGATTTAAGCAACTACTGTCTGTTTACAAATCGTCCTGAGATTTAACAGAAATCAAATCATTCACTTTCAGTGTCGTCGTCGTAGACGAGTACAGTACAAAGAACGAAACTTTGCCGTTCTAAATTGCCTGTGAATGATGTAATGCAGGTTTAACACTCCCCGACCCGTCCTTCCCCTCGCGTTTGTATTTTACGTCATTGGTGACGCTTTCGTGACCAACTTCACAGCGGTGGAGTTTTATAATAATAATACAATCAACAAAGAGTGCTTTGTACCGTAAGTATCAATCTTTATCTATAAAAATTACTGAGTTTGCACATGCAACAGAGCACGTATAATTTTCTCCGCATGCACATGAGAATTTATTTTATTTGTTGACTCGCGTCGAAATCTATGCCGACAGAATTTCGATCGTTTTATGTGATCCAATTACTACTTGAAGTTTCTAGATCTAATTGATATGGTCGATAGTCAGGACATGATACCTTGATCATCATCTGTTCCTAGTAGATCTAGTTCGTCATCATCTAATATTTTTCCGCATATTTCACAATCGTAAAGCAAATGTGAGATATGTCGGAAAAATAGACCATTTGAATTCGAACCCACGCGTTTAATGACGGCCGAGATTTATTTCGTACTATTGTTGTCATAGCTACATCCCTAAATTTTAAGATTCACGGATGTAAAACTTGCCCAACGAAACTGTACGAAGTACCGTTTGAACACAAAGTAAAAGTTTTGAATATGATAGTAGCTGAGATTGCAAAAGCGCTGTTATGATTGTCGCCGGACTTTCGGTTTGGAGGATTTACGAACTCTGTGGTTGCCAAATCTGAACATTTGAGCTCAATTCAAAGTTTGTAGGTAGTTTTAGTCTTATTTGTAAAGGTAATTCAATTATTTTTCTTATTCCTTCGCAGTTTTTGTTGTCCGTGGTTAAAACTAAAAATTATTTGTTCTTACGTAACCGTTGTTTGAAATATTTTACCGATAAAAAGTGTTTGTTAATAAAATATCTTTATCTTTTTTAAGTCTGTCGCAACCATTTAACGAAAACTTTCATTTAATGTTGTATTCTACAAAATTGTATAGTGTGGTAAGTTACCATAACAATAAATTAAACATAAGATGGAGGCTACTATAGTACCATGGTGGCTACAATGAAACAAAACTCATTAAAATCCGCAAACGGGATACCAAGCTATATAGATTTCAATGCAAATATAGATAAAATTAAAATTACTTCATACATTAGGATGGTGCCAAAAGAAGTTATTATGTTGTTGTTACAGAAAAAATATGAATACAAATCTAATGTATTCATATTTTTATATAATATGAATACATGAGAGTGTTTGAATACGAAAATTGAATTCAGATAAAACGTTTCGGAAACGTTGAACACAAAATTAAATTATTCATATTACGAGTATTCGATACACAGTCCGTGTCTTCCAAAAATGTATTTGTCCTATAATTTAAAATTTATATCTCTGCAAAAAAAAAAAAAATGGATGTATACAAACTTAAAATTAAAAAAAAAGATGATTGCGAAAATCTCCCTTGTTTACTTACCATTCTTTAGTTTTCCTTTTTCCTCGTCGGGGTTTTAATTTTTATTTAACTTTATGAAATTGTGGAATTCCTTGCCATCGGGCCCATTCGCCACTCAAGAGGAGTGAATTGAGTTATTCTAAACTGCATCGACTCTCGGCATTGACCTAATTTTGCCGACTGTACTCGAAACGAAAGGACGGTTCATACATACATACAAATACAATCGTTTTTGTATGAAATTGCTTTTTTGTCTACTGCATACTATTTACGACGATTTCGGTGTTGTCTAAACTGCTCCATAAAGATCTGTTTGTAATCTTGTAAATCTGGGCATAATATAAAAAAAATAGAAGGAAGTCGTATATTTTGATAGTATCGAGAATAGTGAAATATCGTCAAAGATGCTTTTTGACCAAAAGAATATTCACCGGAGACAAGTGGATCTATTAGTCATCAGGTATTTGAATTAGCAATTATAACAAAACCCATTGAATTCTTACAGAATCAGAGGAATGGAATTCGTGAGGAATCGACGGAATTCTTCAAATGTTAGAGGAGGCGGTATAGTAGTTTCCTCATTTCCTCTAGTACAACTGATGCATTTGGCGTCGGAAAACACTACTTGGTGAACTTAAGCAACATATATTCACCCAATCGTACGTTCTCCTACTTTCTGGTAGCCTGGAGGAAAATCGAAATCTGATCTGGTCGGCCAGATCTTGATATCTGACCTTGCGGCAACGAACGCTCCAAACTCGTGTGAGGACAACTTTATCACCCAACATCCCTGAAACATGAATCCACGGGCTTAATGATTATTAACTTTGTCAACAAGTGTATCAAATCTAGTAATGCACATCAAGCTGATGCTAGGTTAATAGCGAACTCATAGAAATCAGCATCGATTTCAATATCAAATTTGGATATGCAGAAGACTTTTTGTGTGCAGTGCGTAAAGTAACTGAACAAATATACATACTCTTGCTTCTTAACGTTTCGAATTTCCTTTATGTATTTTATTTAATAATTTATTGTAAAATTATAAAATAAAATCAGATAACGTAAAATAAAATCAGATAACCTTATCGACAGCCTGACGAGTGTTAGTCTGAGGGTGATTACACTCTAACTATAAATGTAGAGACATCGGATCGGAATTGTTTTTCTGTTATATCTATATAAAAAAAAATGACTGATCAATTATACATATTTTTACAGTTCCTTTAAAGCGTGAGTTAAAACTTGACTAATTCTGATGCTTAATTACTTAATTATTGAAAAATGTTAAGTAATATGACCTTTTCAAAAATAGTAAATACTGACCTAAAAGCCTATTAAAATAATTAGTAGTTTTTTGGAATTGATGCCAGCCAAAGCAAGGCAAACAAGGAAAATTGTCCTAATGAAAGCGATGAACGTTAATGAGAGATAATCAAACTCAACACCTACATCTATGAACATGTATACAAACCGTGAGAATTGAACCAAAAGGATGTTAAATTATGAAAAGTAATACAAACGCGTCTGGCTCATCTTTAGAGGGTATCGATTCTAAAAACTAGTACTTAATTATTTTAGTAGGTTTCTGAAGTCGCTTCTTCATATTTGTTATTTAATTATTTTCATCATGCTTATCGTTATTCCCTGAAATCCTTTCTTGTATAAAACGGCATCTTTGGCATGTTTAACCGTTGTTGGCACACCTAAGCAAAATATGTCAAATTTGTCTTTTTCATAAGAACACATTGGAAACCACCAGATAAATCTTTATCTTTTAGATGGAATTTATGGAATATTGAGAGCTTTGTTGTAATTTTTAAGAATAATTGTTAGCGTCAGATATTTATCGTTCTACTCCAGGAACACATCGGTACCACAATCTATTTCCCATTGCAATTAAGGAATTTGGATTTAAGGATTCCACACTGGCGTGTACTCATTGTGACTATACTGATTGTAAGGCCGACTGCTAGCTCCTAATACAAACATTTGTGGCAAATAAAAATTAATGTTAATTACTTACTTATTAAGTATTTATATTATACTTTGTTGAATATGTAATTGGACCGTATTCCACTTTTGAAACAGTTCTTCTAAAAACCCTTAATTCACATCGCTCTTAATTATTTTTATTAAGGGGTCCAAGCGCATGTTTTTTTTTTCTTAGATAAATGGTCTCGTTGTCTATGAATATTTTGTTAATATACGTCGATATTCGAATGAACGTCACCGCAAGGTTTTCACGATAATGACCGTTAATCATTCTAAACACTCGCTGCATTTGTCACGAGTAATTTTCCGCCGCAAATCGAGGCAGCGTCGTGACGCTTGCGGGACAATCACCACAATTGGTTCAATCAGCGGGAGACGCGAGTGACGACGTCTGACGTCAGTGCCGCTTCGCCGCGCCAACTCCGGGGCAACTTTACCACGGTGACGTTCGTCGCAAATCCTATTACGCGTGCGGTCGTCTTAAGCCCACTGTGCCGCAGTTTATTCTCACGACGGACCGCACTGACCACGTCTATGTACATTTTTTCGCGATTGCATCCTAAAAATCGCCGGACTTCATTTGTCTTAGAGCGGTCGTGGAAATGAAAAATATGTTAAAGGTTACACATTGTTAATCCCCATAACTGCCCTTACGATTCTATTGAGAATGCTGTTGGAAACTGGAAAAAGATCTTACATATTAAGTAAGATTATTTTTCTATACTAAATAATAGCCACAAGAAAGTTAACAAAAACAATTTAAGAATAAAAAATACCGGACAAGTGCGAATATGTCACGTATCCTGAGTGTTTTCGTAGAAAATTAATTATTTGTATAATTAATTTTAAATATTTGATCCATCAAAAGTTTCGATGAGTTTTGTTTATTTTCGATACCGACACTGACAAGAAATCGGTTCCAAGAATTCCGAAATTTTTGCCTTTTTTTCGACAAATTTTTCGAACTTTCTAAAAAATTTTTGTAAAGCTTAAGTTTTTATAGCGGAAAGTTAAAAAAGTGTTGTCTCATGTACAGATGTAACTCAAGGTGCATGTTTATTCCAATTGCAAGAGTAAGTTTGTAGTCGAAAAAAAATAAACAATTCACGTCATCTACAAATGAACAATTTTCAGTTTTCATTTCTTCATTTGTACTATGATACCTTTCTCTTGTCAATTTTCACGATTCCAGGTCAAAGAGATATACCCTATAGGTTTCGATTTAATCGCGAGTTTCATAATATAATGCATAAATGGTCGTATTTTGGTCCTATTTTTTAGTTGTATATACATGTTGACACAGACTTTACATTTTTTATAGCTCCATGAGACCACAGATTTATTGTATTTGATATAAATATCAACTTGATATCCACGCGTTCCTGAGAAAAGGGCCTTGACAGACAGACGGATAGACGCTCAACGAAGTGATCTTGTAAGGGTTCCTTTTCTTTAGATGTATGGAATCCTAAAAATTGAAGTTGACATTATTACTTTTGTCAATAAATGTGACAAGTTCGATCATCACAATAACAAGTTGAATTGATGAAATACACGGAAAGGGTTTTCATGGCAGTTGAGAGTAGAAATTACTGGAACTCGATATAGATTTAAATGAAACGATACGTTGGGATAGAATATATAATGATAAGAAGAATAAAATACACAATGCATTAACGTGTATTTTATTCTTTAACGAAGGCCTTTGATGGTCAGTGGTTTGATGTTCATCACTACAGCGCTATTGTGTAAAATGTCCACACGGTCAGTGTAAATTTACGAAGTTATTTGCAGCGTCTGTGGCTTCAGTGCGTTTTGTCAAAGTTCTATAGACTTAAAATTTCTTACATTATTTCAACGCTGTTATACATATATATGTGTATTGTTATTAAAATATTATAATAATTTTATAAATAGCATATTTATCAGTGACACAGTTGCAAAAACAAGATACTAAAAATAATAAATAAAACTACGTAATAAAATATGGATCAATTTATAGGTAATTTTTTGGTAAATGTGCCAATTCTCATACGAGCATTTAGAGACTGAATGAGAGGTGAGCGTATGAATAGACATCGACAACTGTTACGCCATTCTCGATAAATCGACAACACGGCCATCAGCAACCAATATTGGCTATCATAGGCCAATAAGGACCGTCATAACTTCAACACGATGCTAGTTGTATCTGATTACCCATCATGGGCTGTCATTAAGATAAGATGTAATGATGTAATGTAATATACCCCCTTTCAGTAAAAATAATCATGCTAAATAAAAATATGGTTAAATGCTTTATTTTAATGTAAAAGCATTAATCGCGTATGGCGTGTGCGTATAAAGATTCCAAATTATTTATTACTTAGACGTGGACATGTAACGCAATATTGTTTAAACGGATCTCGATAATAATCAATTTCGTTGATAAACATCTCGCTTTCTAGATATTGTATTGATAGTGTGTGATTCGTCACGCCAGCAATCAAATGACAACGATTAATGTGACTTGATGACGTAATATTAAGTACTTATTTAGATTATTAGAGTTGTCTCAAATCACATCTGAACGCATGATCGACATTCGATACTACCCTGGAATATCGAGTAAGATGGTTGATAACTTCGAAGATTATTTTTTTATAGAAATAAGAGTTCATCAAGCATTACTAACTGTGACAACTATCGGATTCCTTTCTAGGATTCATTAAAAACGAATATAATTCTTATATTTTGTTGTAGTCCAATAACAACCCTCCTTTTCAATACGTATATACCGCAACTTTTAGGTATCAAATGAGTAATAAAATCTACATAATCTAACTCGAAGTCTATTGTTTTTGAGTTTCCAATTTTGACATTGCGACATTAATCCATTTCTTTGTGTTGTTTCAGGTAGCAATTAAGATAATAGATAAATCACAATTAGACGCCAGCAACCTTCAGAAGGTGTATCGGAGGTGGATATTATGAAAAGGCTGGATCATCCTCATATAATTAAGTTATATCAGGTAACACTATTAATAACGTTGATATACAGAGAGAGAAAGAAATATGTCTTTCAACACTGATGTAATTACATGTATTATCTACACAAAACGAACACAAACGTGTTAATTTTTTCTTATAGATTGATATGTGTTCGAGTCTTAAGATTATCAGGGTAGGATAGCGGAATCGAAAATTGAAAAGTGATAAATCGACTAGAATTTTGTTAATAATTAAAAAAGCTCGAAAATTCCATACGTAATAGTATATTTGGAGAATTTTCCGTGATGCCATAAGCGCATACAATGTCTGCTACATTTGATTGAATTTTGATTTAGTAATATAAATGGCACCAATGATCGAGGACTGGAAATCAACATTTTAAAATGTCTCATATAAATCAGATGCCGCATTGTAAGACCAAATCGCGTGCATCCGGCTGCATGTCCCACTGACGGTAAAGTCAAAATGCTATTACGACCGTCATTTCGAAGATAAATAGTATCATTTAATTACCTATTCGTTTTTCTTTTCATTCTTTTCTGTATTATCGAATTTTTTTTCCAACTAAAGGATCCCTATGGGGCGGCCGCCGGTTCAGAATATAGACGTTGTTTTGGCAAGTTTTCTTGCAACTACTAAATATAATTATAATAATTAATGAATATTTTATAAAGTCAAGTTCACTTACGCTAAATGCTTTCATTAACGACATATTACATTCGTTAAAGTTAAACATGTATTTTGTCAGCAAATAAATAGCTTTCTGAACGTCATTCTGAACAAGAAACTGTGACGTTGCCTTTGGATACAAAACTTGTAAGACGTAAGACAATTCTTCTTATAACACCTTTTTTTTTTATTGTTATTATTATTATTTACGTACTTTTAAAACTTTGAATTAAGTACTAGCGCGATTTTAAATTGTACACTGGCTTATGTTCTTATGTTCACCAACGGGTACTGATCGCTATTAGAAACCTAGGTCATTACGCCACAGAAGTGAAACCACCGTATGTTAAGCCAACGGAACGGATTTATGGGACTCGAGTGGGTTTTTTCTTTGCCGCACCAATAGAGCGGTAACGTGACGCGCTCTGCAGGTACCGTATTATGAGCACCATAATGCTTACTTACTTCTATGTGAGCGAGCGCAACTGCACCGGTACAAAATCCCGTTGCGAAACTTGACATGGTCAAGTGTTCTATCAGTCGGATTGTAACTGTTCATTTTTATAGCATGCAGTAGCAAGAGTTAGGGTCAAGTGTCATAACGTTAGCGAGATAAAAAATGTTTAAGCTAAAAATGTCTCGGGTTAATTTAGTAAACACACAAACTCGTAAAGATAACGCATTATCGGACACATGTAATATACTTATGATATGAGCGGGTACTATTTGTATTTTGGGGGCTCGCCAAAATTGTATAAAGACTACGACCTTAATAAACTAATAAACACTGCATTTGCCTGTGTTACTGATGATGCAGATGTCTCAACAAACTTTTAGGATAGGGTTATTAATGGATCTTAAAAAATATAATATCTTGTGAATAATCGTGAAGTAGACTAGATATGAAATAAAATGAATGGGATAATAGGAATTCATTCTTTGACCACGTGAACCAATTCGTAAACGAAAGCTAATACATAAGTTACTTCTTCAATCGAACGAAAAGGTCATTAAACATTCCGTGTCTTTTTTATTGATTACATTAGTCGATTGAATCCTCATTTAAATAACTAGAAAAACAAAATAAAATTGTGTTAGATATTTGCCTGACAAACATTTGTGTAGATTTTTTTTTTGTGTAAAGTCATTTTCAATAGAATCCGGCAAACTTGTAAACAAATATGACAGCTTGACATTGAACACGAATTTTCGTCTTCCAAACATTTTTATTAAATTTCAAACACTTATTTTCTGTCGAAATTATTGTAAAAGCAATTGTGGGTTCATTCAGATGTGAATATGAACCAGGATTGATATTCAAATATAAGTGGATTCGTTTACAAGATTGCCGGGATTCTATAGGAAAGGGGCTTTAATATTCCAAAATATACATAAGTGAAATAACTTTTAATGGTGAATGTGACAGAGTGTAGATCAAAGTAAAGAGAATGTGAAGTCGAATATTTTGGTTTTCAAGGATAAAACACAACAAATTCCTCCTGTACCCAGGAGCTGGCTGCTTGTGATTTTGTTTATTCTTGTATTTTTGAAAATCTAATTTTCCTATTTTATTCTATAGGATTAAAATTCTTGTCGTTATATTTAGAATGTAAATCATAATGTTAATTAGAAATTTTATGAATAGTAGGTGCACTCGTAATTATAACCTGTATGTGTAATACTATTAGTAATTTAAATCATGTAAGGTTTGTTTCTTTCTGAACCTTTGTTAATGTTCTGTAATAAACAAGGGACCCTTATAAATTCGCTATGACCGACCATCCGTACGTATGTCTGTTTGTTCGTGGTTTAGCTGGGAGGTTGTTTGTGTTAGAAAGTTATAATTTGGCATGGGTATACATAAGAATCACGCCAAAAAAGTGATAAAATAAAATCTTTAAAAAATTTTAGGTACCTCCCGTACGCACAAAGAGGATGTATTTTTTCTCGTTTATCCCATGGTATTGGGTGTCGTTGGATAGCATATTCAAAATTTTACGGCTCTACGAAAACTATTTCTCGATTCAAGGATGTGTGCGGAATATTTGCTTTAAAGTGCTATTTTTGATAAAGTCAAGTCTTAGTGTTCCCTCTCTACCGGATAAATAGTTATTCTTGGATATGTGAGAAAATTCAGGACCTATCTTAAAAGGAAACTTATCACAGCTAAGTAGGTTTTACAAGTTAACGAGTCATAGTCGACCAACTTATAAAATATACTGAGGAGTAAAAAAGCAAAATTTTCAACAAATTCCATTGAAAAGTACTTAAATAACATTGTCGGTTATGTTAAATAGGTAGTAAATATATATTTATGAATTTATGAACCATGTAAAATTATGAAAATATAAAATCATAACATCCTTAACACCCGTCATATGTGGGCCCGTTTTTAGACATTAAACCGTGAACTCAATACGTTATAGTATCAAACAAAACGCCCCTTTTTAAGTCCGTATATTGTGCCGGGCAACTACGGAACCTTAACTTCAGTGTGGCACAACAGTGTTTGACCATTTTCTTTATAAAATTTACAATTCACTATTTTATGGCCTGGCACCCACTTGACGGATTATTTTATGAAGAGTGCTCGCTCTTGTTATAAAAATCCAAGTTATCTGCTGAGAAAATATTAGATTTTGGCCACAAAGTTGAAATGCAGTGCTTATAAATTTTATTTAGGCAAGTGCTCCATTACAACAATTCAAGTCCAAATTTTCAATTTTGGAGAACTCGGTGTCAATTCTCAGGTTTATTAAAATGACAAAATCCGCGTTTTGATAAATTCTTCTTAAATAAAATCGAAACAGCATTTTATGGCAAGGTTGCTGACCGTTGTTAAAAACTAGATTAGATTTGTTTTTTGCAGTTTGGCAGTTGAATTATTTTTCAGAACTAAACAGTTATAGAAGTACAATACGATCAGAAAATAAATATAAATTTTGTTAACAAAAAAAGATGATACATATACAGAATGATGAAGCAAAAGTGTGATTGACTTTGATTACGATCCTTTGTTTATTGTAAAATAATTTTATTTTAATAAATTGTATTGTTTTTCGAATCTGCCGGAACTGGCTGAACTTACACAAAGTTACATCGTCGTAACTTTGGGTTCAGAAAGACATTTTATCAGCTCCCTCTAGTAATTTTTGCGAAAATTTTGCAGTGTAATGTAGAAATTGGTCTTGTATCATGAGAATTAAATAAACTTCGAGTTTCTTGTAATTTTCTACGTTATCATATGTTGGCAAATACTCCACATAAAATGATAGTTGAAATTTCCAGTTATAGCATATTTAATCTCAAGTGTATACTATTAGTGAGCAACTTTAAAATTACCATATTTCTTCGTTGGTATAGGGTATGGATTAACCAAACCCATTCCCTAAGATGAAAACTTCGATTCCTCATGAAAAGTTTCACCTTTACAACATTCTAACGATCGCTACTACCCGACCTTTTGCAGGGCAAAATGTTCAGATTTAGAGTAATTAGGTTATTTTGCCAACTAGAAATTTTAGCTATAACGTGATCGATATACACGTCAAGTTTTTAAAGCGACGGCGCTGTTACCACCGACTCGATATTGCTGAAAATGAAAATACAAAATCTGACTGAATTGTTTGACTATTCTTGGGTTAAATATTTCCGTGTATGTCATAGGACTATCTATACATTATTTGAAAACTATCTGACTCGCCAATGAAATATAATCAAAAGTGTTTCGCAGACGTCACGTGCTGGCGTAAGTGCTGAATGCGGCGACATATTCTGGTGTATTCAACAAATAGATTAAAAGGAATACATCTTTAAACTAAAAAAAATAATTGATTTTGAGTATACTTAGTGAGCAGCACGTAGTGAAATTATGATTGCGGTGGCAGTTGCAAATAGTGAAGCGACATTAGGCAAACGGTAACAAGCGAGAAGTAAATTGGCGGTAGACGTAGGCGCATTGAATTAAGTCAGTTCGATTCCTGAGTAAGTTCTTAATATATTAATAAATTCTTAATATATTATTTACTGAAATGCTTAGAATGTATTTATTTGAAAATTCATTTATTTTATTAGTAGCAGTTTTATTTATAGGCCTCATTATATATTAACATTGCTTCTGGAAACCCCTACGCCGATAATAATGTAAAGAAAGTAACAAATTACGAAATCGGCATTTTTTGTATAATAAATTCGCGATATTAACGTTCGTGCGTATTGTTTATAAACATTGTCAAGTACGTTAAATATTAAATATCCAACCTTAAAGTCGCATGGTAATCTTTAGCACGCATTACCAAAGCAATATATAAAATATGTCATTTGCATGTCTATGTGCTTTTTGCAACGATATATATTTGATATTCACGAAGTAAAATTTTGCATTAAAATTAATTCAGTTTAAAAACAAGAAATTACTGAAGTAGCTTTGAAAGTGTTAAAAGATAGTCTGATTTGAAAACTCGATGATTCACCTACATCACAGCCAAGAAAGGCCGATTAATTTGGCGTTCATAACGAAATTGTCCATCCTTGCAAATATACGAATTGTTTGTGATAAAAAATCACTGAGGTAAGATGCGAGAATGAAAACTTTTACTTTAAATTTTGGCATGTCTCCATAGTCGAGATTAGAATAGGACCCCGTGTAGTTCCAAACAAACACAGTACTTCGGATCGATTAGGCGAGCATCGCCCCGCCGACGTGGCCGCCGTTCGACGCCGCTCGACGCCCGGTCGACAAAGCCTCGCCCGAGTAATATCACGGTAATATTTACTACGAATTCTGTTTGCTTACTAATCACCGTGTTACTGCTGATCAGATTGATGTGGTAGTCGTGGCACTAAAAAATAATAATTAATGAAAAATGGCGCTATTTAACAATCTGTAGATATTATATCATACATCGATTGCGGTATCTAACGCGTGTATCTCAGACGTCAACAAAATTTACTGATAATGAAAACTTGATGAGAATTCACTTATCTAGTAAATATTATCTAATCGAATGACGTAGGTACGTGCATTCATAACGATGAGGTTTAATGGGTAGAATGATGCGAAGGATTAAAATTCTCACTTAAATTTTCGTTTTATCATGCGAACCGTATCCGTATAATATTCAAAAGCATGGAAGAGTAATTATTGATTACATGCAAACTCTAAAGTATAACAACAAATGATAAAAACCGGCCTATATGAGTACAGCTCGCGTTAAGAACCTTTTTGCAATGGATATGCACCACATACAGATTTTGTGGTGGTATAAAACTTTTGATGCACGAGTTCTCACTTGCTTTGGCCGGTTAAATAATAATATGCACATAAGTGTACCAACTATGAGTGCTTTCGGCGGTGAGCATAAAAATGCTATTTACGAAATTGAAAAATAGGTATTAATACATACACAGTACACATACATAATAACACATATATATATATATATATATATATATATATATATATATATATATATATATATATATATTGCTTTAGTGCAGAAATTATTCTTGTATACGTCACCATATCCTCTGAAATAGTCCTTAGAAAACAGAATATATGAAAATGAATGAACATGTAAAGCGACAAGTAAAAGTGTATACCACTATTTTGGAGTTACATTATAAGAAATATAACTGTGAATACACCGTTCAGTACCTACACGTATTACTGTAAAACTACAATAAAACTACTATGTGAAAACCCGTTGAGGTTGTACAGGCGTCACGCAAAACTACTGCACATAAAGTTAAGTTAGTAATGATGGACACATTAAAAACTATTATTTTGCCTTTGACCGATGTTAGTATTTTATTTTCCCTTTCGGTAAAATACTTTTTAAACACTAAATTTACAGTCACGTAGAGTTTTAGCATATGATTATGTAGCATTAATTCAGATTAAATGGGTGTCTTCGTACACATATGCGTATTACTACATATTAGGGTAAAAAAAATCGATATTTGTATGAAAATACATACATTTTTATTAAAAATCTTTGTAGGAACCACCATCACTGGTCTATAAGGTCATGACCCTATTGACAAAGCTATGCTGTTATTTTGAATCTTAGAGAAAAACTTATTGAAATTTTCTTATCCGTTAAAGTTTTCTTTGGGAGATTGATTATTGAAAAAGTCTTGTCTTAATCGAGTCAAACATCAAACGATGGTCTCATGAAAAGGAATCGATTGCTATTTAATATTAGATCAATTACAATTTCCCAAGAGTTGTGCAGGTTCTTTAAACATTTGTTAACAAAAACTTTGTACGACACCGATAAAATAAAATAAATTAGTGTCGGCCACGAGGATTTCAACTTGGGCTTCTTATGCATATTTTATTCTGTGGCACAGCGCGGGCGTTAATAGAGCTGTGGCTGCGGCTATAATGAAATGAAGTATTATGTACATAGTGAGGTAGGAAGGAAAGAAAATGTACTTTATTTTCTTCATTGCCCTGAATTTTTAAAAGCGTCTCATCTACTTGCTCCTCGTTGCATCTCTGTTAGTGTTAGTAGAATGAAACCTTGTGTTTATGAACCGTGCCAACAAAGTTCTAGTTATTTCTGGTTTATATTAGTAGCTTTTCTTCGTAAAGTCAGTCTAACAAGAATACCCATATGTTAATAGTTATTTAGTGAAAATATTTTTTTATATTTTGGGACTTGTATAGGCCTTGTAATCTTAACAGTTATCATTAAATGTTTCTAGAAATGCTTATACAGCCTTTGTAATATAAAAATTATGATATTGTTACATTCGCCCTTAAATGTAACGTGTTTGTAATATCGCCGTTTCAGCGATGCGAAAGCGATGAATGTTAAAATTAATAAAAGATAACCAAACTCAACAACTACACCTATAAACGTGAATACAAAACTTGAAGTATTGAAGAAAAAGCATGTCAAATTAATGGTGAAAGCTGAGGTGCAAGTGTCTGGCATATGTCTAACTGGCACCAATTCCAAAAACAATTAATTATTTCAATAGTTCTTTGAAGGCGGTTTTAATTATTATTTTTGACAGATATAAAAAGGTAAGATTCCTACAGAAATTATTTCTTTAATATGTTTATGGTTACGATTTTACCATGGTTTGGAAAATAGTTGTAATATAATTGAAAGACATTGATAGACAATTAGAAGATTATTTTTATAAAAAATGTTTGTTCAACCTTAAGCCTCATAGCATTTATAAAAAAATTTGCACAACTCAACAATGTGGCGGCCGTTACACGCGCTTGTGCGTGCAGCATGTAATGAACCGAGTATTAATCAACTATCACACTCCACATCCGGCAGTTCAAAAGCGCACAAAATAACTGCTTAATAGAAAAATAAAATGTATAAATTGAAACGAAATAAACATAAACCTAACCGCCCACTTTGGTAGGTTA
The DNA here is from genome assembly GCA_005406025.1 of Eumeta japonica. Classification (NCBI taxonomy): domain Eukaryota; kingdom Metazoa; phylum Arthropoda; class Insecta; order Lepidoptera; family Psychidae; genus Eumeta; species Eumeta japonica. The sequence goes on along the minus strand of BGZK01001921.1, from coordinate 70,549 downwards.
TTGTTGAAATATTCACAGTAATTTATACTTAATATATATTTCACTATGAACAAAAAAATTAATCACTGTGTCCTCTAAATTTAAAGATGCGATTCTGTCAAATTTTGTCATGACCGGTTGCATTTAGTTGTTAATTGTTGTAAAATTGTAATAAAACAACCACAGTATTAAGGCATTGACGTATTTATGACGAGTTTATACCCGTGATTATGTGTATGAAAATGAAAGAATTGACACAAATTCCTTAACGCGGCTTGCGGTAGGACTTAATTGATAGGAATCGTAACATAACAAAACCGGCCAAGAGCATATCGGACCATACCATTTTAAGGTTCCGAAGCCGCTATGTTATTACACTTTTCTATTTTTCCCACACAGAATAGGCATAAGCAATTTGGTCACCTATAGCTTAAAAACAAATAGGTATGTCGACTATTATACTCTTAAACTCGTGTAAACTAAAGTTCACCGGCAAAAGAGCGTACATTCATAGCACTTACCTACTTTTATTGAGAAGCGCAATTTTTTGGCAATAATTCAATAACGGTAAATCCAATCGTATTTAAAATAATTTTAATTAAAAGTATTTGTTAAGGTATTACTTTGTAATTTTTCATGTTTCTTGAGCATACTGTTTAAAAATAAGAGGGGAGCACACAACCAGATAATTTCGAGCAATTAATCCGTAAATACTCAATTAATCACAAAACTTTCAGAGACCTTAAAGTGTTTTTAAAGAACTGTCGAAACGTGTGCCATTCGTTGATGTTTGCTGAAAAACATTTTTTTTCAGCTTCTGTTACATGTATGGGGTAGCCCTCCTAGAAATATATATTTTTGTTATTTAACTATCAAACTAAGTAGCGGCTTGTACAAGACACCTAAGATCCCAATTTTAATTATATACATTTTCTTGTTTTTAAATAAAAAGCCCGTGACATACAGACGGACGGACGGAGGGACGGACATGACGAAACTATAAGGGTTCCATTTTTGCCTTTTTGGTTTGGAACCATAAAAAAGCGTTGTGCTCCCTCTATGCGACTCTGTCTTTTTTTCTCTCTCTTGAAATTTATAATTTAATATATTTTTTTATAATTTATAATTCACTATATATTATTATTAATAAATGAATATTTTTTCTAAAATGTCAAATTAAATTCTTTGATTTCATTGCTTAGTTTTGCTATTTATATTGAAAAAAGCTTAGCTCCTGATGGGTATCCCCCGACCACACATTTAGTTTTATTATTCGTCGGTATATAAAACAAACAACAGACAGTGACAATATTATTTAGTGATCTGTCTTAAGTATTATTGTTGACTTAAGTCTTATCGCTTGATTCGTAACATCGGCTGAATACAAAACAAAAACAAAATTCACTTATCATTCATTACATTCATATGTATTAATTTTAAAATCAATAATTCGAATGGGTTTTTATTTAAATTACTACTCATACAGACAGATACCACTTTTTTTAACGTCATATTTGGAAACATAATTCCCAAGTACTAACGAAAATGCTGAAATGAGAAACGCGTCCATTTTGTTTATTTCTGTGGCTGCCATCATTGCCACCATTCAAAATAATATCCGCGATCTAATGTTTTCCGCTCATGTTACCAAAAACATTATAATTTTATTTTATGCGTTTTGGGATAACGACTTGACCACATTAGCTACTCTAATGTTAGTGTTTGTATTCGCGTTGCTTCAATTTAATTTTTAAAAATGCTTACGATATACGTAACGTTTACTGGTTTTATTGTTTTTTAAGTGGAGCGCAGCAGTTCATACGCTTAATAGCTATTTCTAAATATAACTCTATTTTATTTATGGACGATTTCAATAAAATACTAGTATCCATGTTAATAATCACTTTGTAGTTTTACTGAAATCAACAAAAACTAAGTATAAATTTAATTTTATTTCCAACATGCCGTTGGTTTGGTGTTGTTTGTTACACAAGTTTTTAGTGTAACATAACAATAAAAGCGTTCGTACTAAAAACACAACGCTAACCTGAAGGTTGTGTAACAAAGGTGATAAGGAGTGAGGACAAAATGATGAAATAGACGCAGTGTATATTGCGATGCGAGGATGTATACAAGGAAAACAATGATGAGAGAATTATTATGTTTATGTAAATGTATCATATTGTGTTCATGTCGTCATCTGTCGGTTAATATTATAGATTTGATCACATCTTTACATGCCTATGTTGCATGTGACATACTTATTAGTATTATTACATGTGACGTGGTACAGTATCTTGAAATACGCAACACCTTTGTGAACAATCTTACAACGTCATACAGGACGTTACATCACTATACAAAGCCGGATACTTGACATAATAATGTTATGAAATATGAAACTCATCAACTGTCAGAAAAAATAATTACTCGAATTAATTTCTAAAGAAAATATTTCACAGTTACGGAATCGTTTCAGTACGTCAAGCACGTGATTTGACGTTACGATAGCTTCTATTAGTTAGTCGTTACGTGTTTAAACGTCGGGCAATCGATTTAGTTCGAACAATAGGTAGGTACTGCGTAATTGATTAACTATATCAACGCTTGATATGTGCTGTACTTATTTTCTCTTTTTGATATAATATGAATCGCCTGAAATTCTTTTTAACCTGAATTCTCTATACAGAATAATAACTATGCACGAAAAGCACCTCAAAAAGAATAAATAATGGATATGTTACAGTCACTTTAAAAGTACTTGTAAGATGTATATAAACAGAACATTAGCCTGTTTTGATTTATATACTTACTGGTCCATTTCATATAACCTCCTAACACTGGGCGCTAGTAGTCACCTTTAAAGATAATGTATTAGCTCACAGTACCCACACTAGGTCAATGCCGTTTAGGAATTTCACAGAACTTCGCACGCCCTTGAAAATTTTGATGAAGGTTCTACGAAATGCAGGTGTTATCATTTTGTTTTCCTTCAACATTAAAGACGAGTGAGATATGGAAAATCAACTATTGATATTCAACTTGGTTTTCACGTCATTATGTAGTCAATTTGTACAACGGAACCCTAATATTGATTATTATGATAGGGTTACAGTGTAACTCGGCTGCCTGTTGAGTTAGTTCTTGCCAGGGTCTTCTGTAGTAACGCGCACATAATTCTTTTCATATTTATGCCATACATGTACAAGTTAACAGCTATTTCTGTTTGCATTATTTAATTTATATTGCGGTGTTGGCCGAGTGCGCGAGAAGCTTTGCCTTTTAACCATAAAGTCTCTGGTGATTTTGACCACGGGAGTATTATTGACCAATGACTTGAATCAAATGAAGCCAAGGAGAATACGATAAGCTGTCGGATCCGGATGTCGTGAGCGTATAGTGATTATTAGCAGCCTTCAGCTTGAGATATACCAGTCTGGAGTGTTCAAGGTCCATGCGCATCGACATGAAATTGAAAGATAGTGGAAGAATATAGCTCTGAAGTGAGATGATAGAAGTCTCAAATGCAAAACATCATCTTAATTAATAACTAGCTGTTACCAGTCCGCTTCGCTTGGTGTCAATTAATTTTGCAACAATTATTCTTTTATGATTTTCTGCCACGCATTCTCACCTGCGCAGGGCCATGGAATGAGTTCTCTAACTTTTTGTTTCGATGGATCTCGCTGTCAGTACTGATCTTGATCCCGGTCGTGCTCTGTATTTGAATTCCGGTTTCGCTATCGGCCCCGGTTCTCGTTTTCGAAACTTACCCTGCTGCGGGACCAGGATAAACGCATATCCTGATCCCGTTCTCAATTTTAATGCCGGTTCTGATACAGCTACTCGTGTTGCTTTCGATATTCCTGTTAGTGAAAATCAATTACAGTTTTTCTTGTTTTTTTTTTTTTTAATATAGTCTATTCAGTATGTAAATCGGTAGCTTCTGTTTGTACATACATTTGTTTGGTAAAATTTTGAGATAAATATTTGCGATATATGTTTTATAACTCACTGACCCTAAATCTATTATTTTTTTTAAATTTTTGTCTGTTGTCTATCCGTCCGTATATTCTTTAATAACTTAAAACGTTTTGACCGATCTATATGAAAATTGGTATGTAGTATGGCCATATAATCGTACAAATGATTATATGATTGTTATTCGGCTATATTAATAGGTTATGTAAATTTGTCATGTAATCTGATGTCATTTGTTTAAAAAAGGATTTGTTTGTCATTTCTGTGAAAACAGTATAAAGCATGCATTTATTAATTCTTTCACTCATAGAAACCTACATTATCACCGAGTAATGTAGTTTTGATAGTAGCATTGGCCCTGCTTCATCCAAGTCGAAAATGAAAGCGGGACGAGAAGCACAATCGAGAGGCGAGACGGGAACCGAAATTGAGCGAGGGATCGAGGTCGAAATTCAATATTGGACTGAAACTGAAATCAAGAGTATGATCGAAATCAGAATTAGAAGCAATACAAGGATTACAGTTGAGAAGTGGGACCGGGACTGACAACAAAATTGATCACTAAAAAAGATGGAGGAATAATATAATATATTCGAAGATATTTATTTTATTTATGTAAGTATTATGATACATTAGCTTTCCCTCCGCGAAGCCGCAAAGTTTTGGCTAAAGCTAGTGTTTCATAATTCTATTCCAGGATATAATCTAGGTCTGATACATAATTTATTTACTATCTGTCCAGTACCATTCGAGCATGATTGAAGGACGAACATATTGTCATAAGGATAATAATATTGGTTCAGCTGTTTCTAAAACTTGTTTACGTTATTCACAGGGGAATTCAATAACTAGCGCGTTGGAAACCTTAAATTTTATAACAATATTTTTAATTATAAGGAAAGTGTTGAAATATTTTTTTGCGGTTCTGGTTATCTTTGTTACAGCGACGGATAAGAGTTTGAACAATAAATAATGTAATAAACATCTCTTTTTTGGACACCTCTAGGGTTACATTATGAATATTAGTTTTTCAACTCTTCATTACTATCATTTCGATATTGAATATATACAATTTTTGATGTGAATACGTTTTTAAATTTGTTTCCACAGTGGGAGGCAATTCGGAAAACTGATGATAACAAAATCAGGGCATACAGTTTGATACTGCAGCTACATATCCATCTTTTAAATAAAAATTTTTATTGCACCACTCCATAGCTAAAGGATCAAAGAATTCGTTACGTTTAGTGAGGACTGTGAAGCATCGCGAGCAGCGGAGGGGGATGAGCCTATATTTTAAGGTCGTTTCGTTGCGTCACAAAATCTCTTTTTGGTATAAATTTTGACCCGAAAAAGATACGATCTTCGTTTGAGTTTTAGTAGTCGGCTCTTGTCAAAACCTATCGGTTGCTTATATAAAATATTCGTGAGAAAAACTTTAGAAAATATCTATTAAGTTAAAGTAAAAAATTCAAATAAATAATGTAATATCGTCAAAAAACGTCAAAAAGTCAAATCAAAATATAAATATCGTACACGGTTGGAAAGGGCTTCTCAAGAATAATCCAGGGCTACCCATAAATCACTACATGACTGCCGGAGACGTGAAACAATGAAGGCGTCCGAGTACATCGACGACGGCGCCAGTACACCTGCGGCTGAGGCGACCGAGGCTATGCAAGTGGACGATGTGATCGCTTTTATATCAACACCTGACTGTATAGATATCGATTATGTGGGAACACCGATTATTAAAGACACATTTAGCAGCGACTGGTGCACGTTTTACTACTACGATATAACTACACGAAATCCGAATGACTATTTATTATTCAAAAACACACATAATTCGCTCAAAGGAAATATTATCCGTTACATACATGTATTCCTTAAAATACACGGCCAATGTTTGATGTTATTCATGTTTTGAAACTCGAGGATGTGACAAATACTAGGACAATATGTTTAGATTTTGACCTAAACATGTCAGGTCAATATGTAGCAAATAATACAAAAAGTATTGTAGTAAATAATTTATTCAAAGCTTTATGAAAGAGAAATCGATAATCGAAAATAGATAGTAAAATCTGCGACAGGGATCGCAATACGACACAAAATAAATAAGTGGTGACAGTGACAATAATTTAAATCACATAATATTTTGCGAAGATATATGAACAAGGAAACTGGGACCGGTTAATGCTTGTGATTGGTAACCACAAAACGGAATATTACAACATAGATTCTAATGTGTTACTAAATATTTGTAACTTTACAAGGGCAACTGGTAAAATGGGTTTTATTTTACTTTTAATCAAAGGAATTTTTAGTTTTGACGGGAACTTTTAGGTTTAGAATCGTATAGCGTCGCTATAATGTAGATCTTTGAAAGAATGAACTCGTATGGAAAAAATTAAAGCTTTAAAGATAAGTACTCCAACAGTTTAGTGTAAAAAATCGAAAGTTAATTTGAATTTAAGCAAGAATAAAAGCCTAATCAAGGACGGCTGTATCGAACAAATAAATGACGACTATGAAAATAATAATTATTATAAATTGTTGAATCTGACATTTGCAAGCAGGACAGGGAATGGTAGTTTTGAATAAATTGGATAACACTAGGCCAATCTCTAATCTGCTTGTATGAAAATTCACAAGCTTCACAGGAGACTTTTCAAATCCATAATCTAATAAATATAAAATTATGACAGCCATTTTAATAATCAGAAGGATAAGTGTTTTATTGTTTTGAGTTTTGATTATCATTTAATTTTATTTTATTGCTATCGGGCTAGATGGATTTAATTTGATTTCTAGCTTTTTTGATTCTAAAACCTACATTAATGTGACCGAATGAAAGTTGATTCTGTTCTACTCACAACTCGAAATACATTTTATGTTTTCGTGTACAGTTGAAAGATACCGGTAATTATAAAATATTTGCAAAGTTCATTAACGCATCTAAAATATTTTTGGATACTCTTTGTTATTCTCGGAGTCCTCTAGTCTTTGTATAAAAACATTTTAATTTAATGCATCTCTAATTAAATACGTCAATGTTTAAGGCCAAATCGGGCGATAAGGTTTATTTATCGAATGAACCAAACGACTTGTTTACAAATATCGATGCCGGCCGTGAATGACCGACGAGCGGCCGTCGATTGTCGCCCCCTCTTCCGACGAGAAACAACCAGTTTCCGTCTCTTGTTTTACTCCAAACAATTGTACTCAACCTCTTTTTACGGGACGTGGCGAAATGTCGGCGCGGGTTGTACTGCAATTATTTACTTTGGAAGTTGCAAATAACCCTACGCGTATAATTTGTCGCGTATTACGAAAGACGGGCTTATTTGATTGAAGCACTTTTTGAAGTGGAATAAATAGGGCGCACTCTGTTCGGCTTATATTTTTGCGTTTTTCACTAAAATATGACGAAGAAACATTTTAAAAGAAAGTATGCGCATTTCTTTATTGTCTTTTTGTGGTATAAACTTTTCATAACGGACGTTGTACTTAATTCTGGATTTTCCGAGCAAGAGAGTTTCATCTAACCGTTCGGGCAGTTTCTTTTGGTTATATCTGATAAAATTTTCAGTATCACTAACGTCTGTTACTAAATGACATTAAGACATTCATTTTTATAATTATGTAAATTAACTTGTATAGTTTTCGGTAAAGAAATTTGCGCTCAAACGTAATTTCTACATTTATTTAAATATAGATCCAGTAAAGATACAGAACACGCAGAGTGCCAGTATAATAATTTTGACTAGTATTTTTTGTTTATTTTGACATTATGTTACATTATCTTTTGAGATTAAAAAAGAACAGGACTTTAGAAATGGATTTTCATACGTTTTTCTGCATCATATTTGTATGTTTTGGTCATAACGGTTTTGGCTCGTTTTTGAAGTATAAAAGTACTTTCCGAGTAAGGACAGTATAAAAAATATTGTTAAATATATAATTGTCAATTTAAATCTCTTATTTCATCTTATTCTATTCTTCATTTATTCGATGACGTAGAGCGTTTTTTTTTTTGATTTTATTGAATTCTTCATAACACCTTCCATTTAAAAAAAAATCGTTGTGTAGCCATAATTTCAATTTATTTAACTTCAACAACAATTTAAATTTATTAAACTTGGATGGTCTTCGAAGAAAATCGATACCAATTAACACATTGACGCATACCATATTAACTATTGCTTTTCAAATTTCGAAACAGTACATCTAGAATTAAACAATATATTGAAGTGTTTTATAGCAGCATTTTGTTCTGTCTTTTGTTGTTCTAAAGTAAAAACATCAATACTCTATTATTGATTTCATCATGCAGTTACTAACAGCGTATTACAAAAAGCGGTGGACAGTAACTTTTTACAGTTACGCGGATTCCCAGTCTTGATAAGTTCCCTTACATTTTTTTTTCGTTACTCAATTCACGGGTTAATCCGTCAAGGAAAGTTAGATTACACCATTGATACGGAATTTCCCGGCCGCGATTCCGTTTTGCCGTCGATTCTGTCATCGATTAGAATAACGAACGATCTCGAATCCTACCTCATCACAAATATTGATTTAAGCGATACATCTTTGAGATTTACATTAAAAAAAAAAACCACGGTGCGGCGACGTAACATGGCGTCGGCTACGTTCTGTGATAATACAGCGATTTCGGAATAAATTTTAATTGTTCATTCTTTCGGGAAACACTTTCATCGTTTGCCGTTTAAGTGGTTATTTATTTTAAATAATAACAAAATCGATAATAGTTTGAAATTTGAGACTTGCTAAAGTTTTTTAAGGAATTTATCATTGTCTTTAATATTATATTTTCAATAACTACGCCAGTAACTCCACTCGCGTGGACTACAGATTTGATCTTTAAATTTTTTTTATAAACAAAGTAGAATTTTACTTGTGTATATTATGGAGATCAATAATAATAAGATAGATATTTTTAATTGAAGCATAATTTTAGATGTTTTTTACATCACGGCGTCTTTGTATACAACATTTCTCGGTTCTTTTTTATAGGCACTAGTCGGTTCCCGCCGTCCACAACTGGTTGTTATTTCAAAGATAAAAAATGCTTGTTGTGGATCATCCTTAAAAGATAGACGCACTCTATCGCGGATTTTCGTAGGTCTTTTTAAGATTTACCATCACTTAACACATTAATACGATACGTCTCTATGGTTTACTCAGTGTAAGCCATTTAAGCGCCCCAAAAGCATCTATTTTCCAACTTGATTCACCATTATCGTCACTGCTTATTTCGTACATTATATAATAAAATGTTTACTATGACTTACCTAGATGACAAGGTTATAAATTTCAAAACAAAAAAACGTGTATATCGAATAAGTGTTACTCGTGTGAAAAGGATCTGAACGGACAGACAGACAGATAGAGAATCGTTGATTTTTATGATATGTATCGTTATAAACTTTTCGTTTTACACACTATTTGTTCGTTATATATTGTACGTTGTAGAATATTATACTTCAAAACAGCGACAATGTATTTTTTTTCGTTTTTCCCAGTTAATGATCGACATTAACAAGTCGTTAAAAATAATTGTATGTAATCTTGTCGGTAAATATCATTTTTATATCAATAAATACATGAATGGCAATTGCATATAATATATAATCATACATTTGTTCTAATTTTTATCTATATAATAAATACACTTACATAGAAGATTCAAATATTTTTTTGTTTGTAAACCTGTTGTTATGAAATAAGTACTAAATATTACGGGAAGCTTCCCAAAATATATCAGTAAAAACCGCATTGAAATCGGCCAAGCGGTTTCTAAAATTAGCGTGCACAAACACATAGACAAACAGACACAAATTTTGAAAACCATTTTTTTTGCCTTGGTAACATAAGTACGCGTATAAATTGGTTTTTTTTAAATATTTAATGTACAGAGACGCCTCGTGTAAGATTTTATTGTATCTATAGATCATTTATCAGTTAATCTTTTTGAATATAAAAGAATCTCGTTATTTAAGAACCTACGGCTTGAATTAATTTTCCTTTTTGAAGAGGCGTCCTTTGATGTAAGATCTTTTTGTGGAAAACACCGAATAAAAAATAAATTTTGATACCAACCGGTGATAAAATATAATTAAGTGATGATTTTTATGAATCTATACTATTTTCAAGAAGTAATGGTATTTTTTTTAAATGTATTATGAAAGAATGTCTCTGGATTGGACTAAACGAAATTCGTAAAACAAAATTATTAGACATACCTAAGTTTAATTTACATATAAATATTTCATACGTATCAATTTTATGTAGACGTGAGAACTGTTGTTTTGGTTTCTATTAAAACATATATAAGTAGAAATGCGCGCGTGAATCCCAGAAATATACAATGATGTCGTTAAGAAAACAAATATTTTTGAGCTCAATATATGTATACATGTTGTTTTATACCCCATTTTAGCTATAACGCGATTTTACATCGTGATAGTCATATCTTCTCCTCACCTACAATAAACGCATAAATTGATCGCTTGATATATTATTAAAAACATACATCTATACCGGCGTACGATCGCCGTTGTGGGCCTCGTACACACGTATTGGCCTCATCAGAGAGTGATGAATGTGAGCCCGATTCTGTATGTCGTAAAAATATATCGAGCATTTGTTAGTTCATTGCCACCTCTCGAGTGCTTGCTCCGTCTTATCGCGGCGTCCATTATCCTCAGCGTAATGGAATTAAGGCAGCCCAAGCCAATAAATCCATCTGGGCCTAACTTTCACTTAGGCGTTGCCCCGGTCACTTTGTATCCGTGAAAGGAAACTAATATGATTATCAAATTACGAATAATTCTACTCGTACATTCAGTCGTATATATATATAGGTGGTTCGATGATGAAGCGATGACTTAGCATTAATATTTTAAATTTAATAATCAAGTGATGTTTGATAAAGGATCAGAACAGAAGGTATAGCGACTAAAATGCAGTTTTATTGTCATTATTGCGTTATACATTTACAATTAAATATATGATAATAATAAATAATTAAAGTTTTTGAGATTATGATGTCTAGTTTTTATTGTAATATTGATTTTAATATTGTTGAATTATATAAAAATTATATTTTATTCATATAACTTTTAGTTTGAAGTTTGATAGAAAATTGTAGATTAATATAGACAATCTGCCTAAGTCAATAACTAACTCATTTTAAGCATTTGTATGATGACTTCAGTTAATTTATTTGGAGCATGCTTTCAAGCAAGGATATAAAAGCATGTCATCAGAAAAAAGTACGCCAGAAAGTAAACCATTTTTACAGGTTCTTGACACTGTTTTGTTAAATATAAAATTGACAAATTTAGAATTTCATTCAAGCATAATTATGAACATTCAGCCAATCAATCAAGTCAATCATTGAGTGCGAGCCTAAAATTTCGAATACAGCTTTCTAATATGTAGTAAATTAAACTTAAAAAAAATCGAGTTCTGTCACTCGTTTCGGAGACAGAGGGGCCCGCATCGATTAATGCAAACATCGTACTACGCGCACGCGACCGTTTTTGCGAGAACCCGGCAAATGTTTGCTCATGCGCGGCTTACACGGTTGTACATAGTCAAAAATACATACGTATATATCAGTTCGAATAACTAATTCCCGCTCATTTCCGCTCACAGAGTTCCTTCGTATTCAAAGTAAGCGAACGCCGTAGGCCCGTAACCCGTATTGTGTGACGCTCGAACAAACAGACAGAGGTCAGCATATACGTATAGCTATTAATTAGAACGCTTTCGAACAGGTACCACGTTTCTATTGTTCGGATCGCGGTCGCGTCCCTGAACCTGCCGCGGTCGTCGTAAAAATGTAAACGTTCCACTATTTATAAAGGAGTGACTCAACGTTCGCGTGGGATCCACCATTAGATCGGGCGAGGGTACCCAGCATAATCCGATCGTACGGAATTACACACGAGCTTATATAATCACGGCCGAATATATTTCTGGTAGCGATTTCCCGTTGTCCAAAGTTTCGCGTGATGCTAGGTGATTTTTGTCACCGTCTGTGTTACATGCGCGTGAGTCGAGTGACCCTTGGATTTATGTCGTACTATTATTATTGTTTTTTTCAAGCTTTACATGGCAACATCGTTAGCGGTAGCCGTCTATTGTTTTGCCTATTTAGCATTACGTATGTAGTTTTAATGTGCTGCTTTGTAAGGCGTAGCGTATACATGTTTTTTTTCTTATACGTGATTTTTGTTGATATACTTCTAACAAGGACGCACATTTTAAAAGTCATCTATGTAATAATGTAGTAATTACATGTAAGAACTTTATCATTTCCAATACTACCAATATGATAAATGCATTAATCATATGATATTTTTTTTATTTAAACCTGTAAAATGTTCATATGAAAATTTTCTTCTCGTAGGCTTCGGGATGTTGAGTGAATTTTTGAAATGCGTAATATGTGTCAAACGTCACGTGGCCGCATCCAATATTGTCACGCCGCTGTATATCGGTGTTGTATGTCGTGACAACACAACAGTTTTGTTTCGCGGGGAATCCTCATGGATATCCGGCGTCTGGAGAAGGCTGGCCGGGTTTTGTCGGATGCCCATCGATTAGAACCCCGTAATTTATTTCGTCATCTTGCGCAGGAGCAACGGCAACGGAAGGTACGTTCGCGAGAGGAAAGGCTCCACGCTTTTTCCCTTGCGGTCATGCATCAATCTGATGAGTAAAAAGGCATCGCGTAGGAACACCCGCCGCGCCACCTCAGGCTCGTTTACGGACGTGGGAATTCCCGAACTTCTCGTGCGCTCGGCAGGTACCGGGCAGTGGTACCGGATATGCATTAAATAACTGCTCTTGCGCTCTTCTTATTGGGCCGCTTCTCTCTACGACACGGCATCTATGCAGGTTTTTAGCGCCCTCCACGTTTGACTACCCGTGGAAGGAGGTACAAAATATATACCATCGGTCGCACGTTGATCGGCAGCTGTCCTTCACTACTGCCGTCAGGGTCGTACGCTGCGCTGTCCAGGGAGGTCATTGTTTACGCAGCATGCTAAACAGATCGTATATACAAATTTGTATCGCGCAATCAGTGATTATGATTCCGCTTTTTTTATTATTTAATTTTACGCACCAGTCCTTTGGTTCCTTTTTGACTAAAATAGTGTATATAAAAAAAGGATATAATATATGAAACGAAAAAAATATATAAAAATATATAAAAAAGAAAAAAATAATAGTTTCATGTCCAGAAATTCTGATAGTTAAATGTTTGAACTTACGAGATTTTTTATTTTCAGTGGTAGAATTACGGGCTTTAAATGTTCCGTATAACAAATTTGAACTTACCAGTTTTTTTTTTTTTTGGCGTTTACTAACGCAATTTCGCAACCGATCCATTAGATGTAAAATGACACCCACATTCGGCTCTTATCAATCGAGACATTTCATATCTATTGGATAAGCCGATCGAGGCTAAATATTACAAGTGGAGATGCACAAAAAGTAATGTTTGCAAATTAATAGAAAATGGCGCGAAACGCTTCGTTGTGATAGCAACTAACGATAATAGTCGAGCATAATAGTGTCACTGCGCTTAATCAGTTTTTAACTAAACCTTGCGCAGTTAAAAGGCACACGTATCGATCGCGGTGCGCGGTATGTGGGCGGAAATAATATGTCTTGATGACGTTATCACGTGACTGGAACCATATTTTCGCGTATCCTTTTGTTTTTGTATGTAAATTAGTTTTTTTTTTATTGTTTCAGGTCATGGAGACGAAAAACATGATCTACATCGTGTCGGAATACGCCAGCAAGGGAGAGATTTTTGGTAAAATATAGAGTCGTATATTAGAAATAATCAAGATGTGTCGTTGTTACAATATTCTTTACGAAGATAAAAACGTTAAATCAACTTATATTTAATGTTGTACAGATAGATTAACGGATGGTATATGAACGGACAGACAATAAGACAAAAGTTGAAAAAGGTGTGAACTTGGTACAATGTTTTTAAAAACTTTTTGCTTTTCATTTGTCTAAACGTTATTCTCTATACTATTTTAGTTTGCAGAAGTTATTTTTTTTTTATTTCAAAAACAAGAGAAAATTTTACATTCGACTATAATTTGATAAGCTGTATATTAGCTTCACCTGATAGCTTGACCTTGACTTGATTGTGCTGAAATTTCGCACATACGTTTTACACTGATGAGAATACAATTTACCGTATTCAGTTGCGTAATTTTTTAAAAAAGTCCGCCTATGCACGATGGTAGATATAAGCCTTTTCTAGATTTCTGTTTCTATATATCCTTTTCTTTACAAAATGCTTGACAAACTGCATGACGTTATTCTAATTTCAATATGGATAACGTCAGCTACGCCCGCGTGGCATAAGAATGTTTTTATGATAGTCCTCCCTTCTGCTTCCGTTTTCAAGCGAAACTGGGGAAGAAATATCATATCCTTTATAATATAATAAGAAATACATTTCTTACTCCGATCTAAATCGAATGGATATCAGAAAATTTATAATCGCGAATGTGAAGTGAGGAGCAAATACTTTGAGACAAACACTGAATAGTAGCCCAAAGTTAACTCAATACATCACCAAAAATCATATCCAAATTAGTGCAACTATTGTGGACAATAGCGCGAACAAACGCACATACATATAGACTAAAATTTGATGCTTGTCAGTAACGTGTGTTAACATAGCATCATTGCGATTTCGAATTTACTGAATCTATCCAAATGATTGAATATTAATTCCAGAGGATTGACAGATATCGAACACCTAAGCAAGTGCTATTTATTTTTATAATTATCTAATTCCGCTAACTGTTGCATTGCATGACAGCGGACTGCCTAACGAGGTTGTGTTGGTTGTTTTAACGCTCCTTGCACCCTGGTGGATGTGACTGTCGGCAATTTCCTGAGGATGTGCTTTGTTGGCATGAAACGTACGTAGAATTAACAATTTAACAGTTAGCGGAATTAGATAATTATAAAAATAAATAACACTTGCTTAGGTGTTCGATATCTGTCAATCCTCTGGAATCAATATTCAATCATTTGGATAGAGATTCGTAGTGGAGAGGCAGATTCGAGGGTCAGCGGTGGGTTGCACGCTGCATGTTAATGCATGTTGCAGGCAAGCGTCTACTATGGATTTCCGCGAATTAACACCTCACACAATACAAGACTAAAATCTGTTTACGCGATTAATGTATCTATGGAGTATCTATGGATAAGCTAACTTTTCAACAAATCGTATGCTGTTTAGAAAATTACATCCAATAAAATGTATCAATGCTTAACGTTCATTGTATAGTGTTTAATGTTTGTTATGCTTACATTAAAGGAAAACTACATGCTATATTTAAAATGTTATCTGCATATAGCTCTGAAGGACAACTAAATACGGAATAAATGATTAAATTCTATAAAATTCCGGACTGCTTTGGACCATTGGGGACTAATAAAAGTTTCAACGGCACTCTAAAACGAGAGCGTTGTCGCGAAACTTTGGCATTAGTCGAAAATGCGAGGTTCGAGGAAAGAGAACTTACAAAAATAATTGTCACTTTTTAACAAGCATTGGACATTTATTGCCGTTGTGAAATACGTTACTATGTTACATTACTAATGTTGAAAGGTTTAATGTCATGTCGAACTGGTGTAAGTATAAAATAAACAAAAACTGATCAAGTGCGAGTCGCGCTCGTGCACCGAGGGTTTCGTACAGCTACATAATATAGTTATTTTAAGTATAAAATAACTATATTATTTTTGTTTTCGTCATTATGTTCGAAATCCTTGCTGCGAGTCGAATTCATTCTTGACCAGTGATTATTATTTGTAAATAACTCTGCCATACTAACGCATATTTTGCAAAAAAAAAAAAATAATAATTTGCTAAGTATTACGATTCAAATGATACAGCCCTTTAAAAGCAAGACAAACTAATGGACAGACGATACATGCTTAGCTTAGTAATAGGGTCTCGTTAGTATCTGTTACTTATATTATATGTTTATTACTTTTTAAAAATAACATGCTTATTAAGTACAAAAGGTTACTTATAAATATCTCATTCGCTAATATCCAATCTCTATTGTTATTGTTGAAACATAGTTGACGGAATTTGTTACTAGTATTAAATTTTGGATAATGGATAGGATTTTTGAATTTTTATTTATATCTTTGATAAAACTGTGTTATTAAAAAAGAATGAATAAAATATGTAATAACGGTAGACATAACTAAGTTATGAATATTTGAAATAACATTACTACAAATAAAATGCTACCGGTCACTGGTTCAATGACTAAATTTTAGTAGCATCTATAAATTGCACATAAATCGCTGCTTTGAAAATTTTGCTAAAAAAATACTGGATATATTTGCTGAAGAAGGTTTTTGATAGTTTACAATAGCGTTGTTTTTTCTTTACTTTGTTTTTTACTTTTTATAATAACTAGCAACAATATAACATTACTAGTAAAACAATATCTAAAGAAAACCTGCAAAAAAAGCGATTTCGCGTGAGTCGATTACCCGAAACGAAAACATTGCAAGCAATCTCTTATGCAATATTCCACCCTATTTCCTACCCTAAGGGTAGCTATCGTACGCTGTCACGCATATGACATGGCCTAAACGTGCGATGTTCTGATTGGTTGTTGCGTTGCGAACACGAACGGGCTTGGATCTCGCCTAGTACTTTAGGTTCTGTGGAAAGTGGAATAACAGATGAATATGTATGTATACGACTGCTACAATTATAAACTTCCCCATTTCTTTTTTGTAGAAGGTCAAAAAAAAAGGAAATATAAATGTTAGCGCAATGGCAAACCCGTGAAGCCGTGCTATGATTATGCGAACAAGAGAAACAAAATACCATATGTACAATAATAGTGGCAATCCAACTTGCAGCTCACTATATTCAATTTTTTTCTTTCTGTTCTTATAAATGAAGTATATCATTCCTCAGTACGACGGACAATTCTAGAAGTACACACGCTAAAAAGTCGGGTTTTAATCAATATAAAATAAAACTACGACTTGTGAATTCGGTCGTTACGAGGGTGACGTCAGCGAGTCGGCAGTGACGTCACAGCTCGGGCTCGTAGAGTGGGTAGGAGGGTGGCGTGGGCGGCGAAAAGGGTTGGGAAGCGTGCAATTTCGCGCACAGCTGACTAAAATTCCTCTGTCCCTCCTTTATTTGATAGCCTGATTTTATTTAATATAATTTAGGGTACGATACTATTATATTCCTTCAATTAAGTAATTTATATGGTATTCAAAAATTTACAAATTTTCTTTTGAATAAACGACGACAAAAATGATATCTTTTTCATAGTCAGCCTAAAAAATATCTTTTTCCATATACCCTTTAACCGAAATACAACATTGTCGTAGGAAAGATTAGTATTTTTTATAGCATTTTTGAGCTGTAAACGACCATACGATCCACCAGAGATTAAGTGCTCATCGCCGCCCATGGACACTCGTAACCCGAACGAATCATCAGTTTTTGATAGGTTTTTGGATAGGAATAGAATATCTGATAAAGGGGGAATGGGTTGATAGTGGGATAACGAGTTGATGGGGGGATAATGGGTTGATAGAGGAGGAGTCCGGTGATGGAGGGAGAGAGTAGCTCCCGTCTTTTTATTGTTACTAGTGAGTGTACCGTAAAAACAAGACGTAGTATAATAACAATACATTATAGCATTTGAATGTATGTATGATGACTTAATACATACGATTCATGCATTTTCACTTCTGATTCCCTTGCATTTGCCTTGCAATTCCCTTGTCATTGCTCCCGTTGCGACGATTGACAAAAATTCCTGGCTCTGAACAAAAAACCTAATTATTTTCGTGGAATAAATAATCCTTGGACTTTTGTGTTAAATCATTATCACCTTTATGTTTTGTTTGATCAATATGACGTAGAAGATATCACAGTAGAACGTCGTATCGTGCTCAAATTTAACGGATCCTTGTAGTCAAAAACTATCCGTGACTATCAGACTATCGTTTTCTATACAACACTATACTATTGAATAATTCTTTGAAAAATCTCAAATATTCATGAAGATGATAATTTTATATATATATATTTTAATTGTTACTATTAGCTCCTTGATTAATTATTCCGAATGTATGTATTTAGTAAGTTGTAAATAAATATTCAGTTGAATAGGAAAAATTATAGCGAACGCTGTTTTCGTTTTCATGTATAAAATTCAGTCAGTCATGGCATACCAATTACGCAAATTCTAAACACTTCATTATTTTTTATACCATAAATTTTATAATGATATAATACGTTTGTTCACCAAACAAAATTTATGATAATTGGTCCTATCGCTCACTATGCTTAACTTTACAGGGACATCTCTCCCTGAAAATACATACCATGTATTCGTGCATGTTCAGCTTTGTTCTTACATTTAGAATCAGTTTTGCATATAAATTGGAATCCATGCTTCACTAGACCCTAAATTGAATTTCTTTGAAGAGTAAATGCAACACCAAAAGCTATGTAAATCACATCGCTTGCGTCTTCCGTCGCAGACTACATAGCGCGGTACGGCCGCATGCCGGAGCAGGCGGCGCGGCGCAAGTTCTGGCAGATCCTGTCCGCCGTCGAGTACTGCCACGAGCGGCGGATAGTCCACAGGGATCTCAAGGTATTACATACGTCCTTATCTCGGGACGGTCCGAGACTTACCGGTTTTAACCGGTTATCTCGTGAGTTGATTCTGGTTTTATTGCAATTGTAATGTTTGACTCTCTTAGCTTTTGTGCCCTTGTCTATAGAGTGATCAATTTAAGTTTGAGGTCAGAGGAACTTAGAATTTCGTATTGTATAATATTATTTTATATCGAAAAATAATTTATTCCATGAAACTGTAAATAACTATTCTAACGTATTATGATATATTAAAAAAAACTATTACTGTTCATTCTTCACTATAAAAATGACGGTGGTTTGCAAAAGAAAAACGCAACTCTGTAAACTTAAACCATCAGATTTTATATATTGTCCCTATATAAATCTTAAGTATACGTTTACGATTTGCGTATTAATTTTTTTTGATGCGGTTCGGGTTTATAATTTTGTGAATTTGTTTCGATATCAATAAATTTGGATATCTGAAATCGGGTTTTCTTTTTGGTTCAAGAACGATATGTACAGATTAAAAAAAAGAATTGGCCAAGAACATGTCGGGCCATGCTCATTATAGGGTTCCGAAGCCATCATTATAAAGAAATGCACTACTTTTCCACGTTTTTCCCGCACAGAATAGTTATAAGCGCTTTAGTCGCCTATAACTAGAAAAACAAATAGGTATGTCAACCATTATACTAGTGTAAACTAAGTGCATCAGCGAAAGAGCGTATCTTCGTGGCACTTGCGTCCTTTTGTTGAGAAATGCAGTTTTTCAGCAATAACTCGAAAACAGTATATCCGACCATGTTCAAAGTTATTTTTGTTGAAAGTTAATTAATCGTAATCTTTCTTTATTTTTTTATATTTTTTGAACATACGGTTTAGAAAATAAAGGGGGTGGGGGGGACACAATTTCTACAATTTACGGAGCGATTATTTCCGACATTACACACGTAATCTAAAAATTGCTTAAAAACCTTAAAGTATTTTTAAAAGAACTGTCGAAATATGGGTCATTCGTTGATGTTTGTTGAAAAAAAATTGTTTTTAGCTTCTGTTACATATACGGTGTGCCCCCCCTAGAAATGTTTATTTTTGTTATTTAACCACCATATTGAGTAGCGGCTTGTACAAGACACCTACACTATAAATTTAATAAATATACGTCTTGTAGTTTTTGAATAAAATGTCTGACGTACAGACGAACGGATGGACATAGGGTTCCGTTTTTGCCATTTTGGCCTAGAATCTTAAAAATTTTGGAGTATTATTTAACGGAAGCCCCAATCTGTAAATAGTTTAATATCAACAATTCTATGTACATTGAAATGTGTTTTAAAACATTGTTTAATGCGTCATTTTGCCAAAATTCTCAATTTGAGAAATCAATTTTCTTTCACCCACTCGGTATTTTAAATATATCGAAATTCGTAATATTTAAAGGACTGTTTATGGTTTTGCTATAAATTTAATACAAATTAAAAAGACTCCAAAAATACCGCAATTGCAAAGCAATATTTTCTTACAAAAGTATTACAAATGAACGCTATTAAATATGTAAACGTTATCGCTGTCGTTGCCATATAATGTTTACAATCCAAGTGTACAAACAAAGGGTTCAGACCCACGCTCGAGCTACTCAAATACTGAGGGATGAATTTAAGTTGTCGCGGAAGATAAGTAGTGTCATTCACTTATATAAAATCGGGGACAAGAGCGCAATATCGCTTTCACATTGACGTCAATTCGCGTAAATATAGCCGTAGTTTATTATTTGCCGTCGACTGAACATATACATATATTCGATATACATTGAACGTATTCGTGGTTTCGCAGGCAGAAAATTTACTATTAGATGCAAACATGAACATCAAAATTGCCGACTTCGGCTTCAGTAATTACTACGCGGCGGGCGAGCTGCTGGCGACGTGGTGCGGCTCACCACCTTACGCCGCGCCCGAGGTTTTTGAGGGCAAACGGTACACCGGCCCCGAGATCGACATATGGGTAATTGATTGATTTTTTATATTCGCTTAATATCAAAATACGTCTATATTACAATGTTTTTTTTTTATCATCGTATTAGGTAATTTGTTAATAGGTGTCACTGGTGAATGTTGAAAGTCATTGGCCAGTAGGTGGTTTTATATATTTATAGGGCCACTTAGTTTTCACACTATACAATTCAAAAATCATACTTGAATCATCATCTATCCTTCTATTCATAATATAGTTTTTGTGTTATTGTTATTTCACTGTCCAAAAGTCCATTTTGTAGTGTTTTTAGTATGAGTATAACAATATAAGTTAATGAATTTGATTGTGACTTATTGTAAAATAACGTAATAATTAATTAAACTTGAAAATGTTGAAAACTTGCCAAAAAATCGGGACTGGCTACTGCCGTGAACCGATTTCTGTTCTAGTTGATATCACAGCTTCTATAATGGGCAATCTTCATTTGTTTTATTTTTCTACAAGAATAAATATTATATGCGCCATTTTTTAATATAGCATTTACACTGTATTTATTCCTTTTTGCTAAAACTCGTCACTGGTGAGTATCTAACGATGAAGTAATTAAAAAAAACACATACGCCATTCAAACAGAATTACAGTTATTAAATCTAGGAATCGGAATATGGGTACAACTTTATTGGTATTACATACTTTACTTGCCATAACAGTTTTTCATCATCCAGAACACTAATCTTTTTCCAAATGCTGTTCTTCATACTGTATCAGCTTAAGTTACTGACTTCTTAATTTATACATTGAAAATAAATAGAACTACTTCTCAAGCACTTCTCGAGTGAATCACCTGTTTTACGTGTTCTGATTGTACGTAACGTACCCGTTTTAATAAATTTTGGAACCTTTTTTATTGAGAGTCTTGATAAATGGATATTCTTAATAAGTTGCTTGTATTATTGCAGAGCCTTGGCGTAGTATTATATGTGCTGGTATGCGGAGCGCTGCCCTTCGACGGTTCAACCCTCCAGTCTCTAAGGGATCGTGTCCTCTCCGGGCGATTTAGGATACCATACTTTATGAGCGAGGGTGAGTCCATGTTCTTAACCTTTTCGTGACGAAGTGAACGACCTACACGAGGAAAGGTGTTTGACCGGTTATAACTGGAAACTATGAAAGAGTTCGTGAGTAATAAATCTTAAATAGTTTGTAAAAGTTAGGTGAAAATATATACCAAGTTAGTTAATAGAGTTTTTCATATATTTTCAGAGTTGTTTTTAACCAAGATTTTATCGGTTCTAGATGTATGTATTGATTTTAATTTGTTTTTATGGCTATGTACTTCTAAGGGAAAAAAGAAACTATTATAGTATTACTTTGTTGTCTGTATGACGGTTTGTTTGTCTGTCAAAACCGTTTTTCTCAGGAACGCTTATCGAATGTCGTATCAAGTTCAAATTAATATCAAATATTTCGGTCTGCGGTCACTTAGATAGCTTCTAAGTTAACTCGATAAAGAAAACCGGTCATTTATTATTTATATTTTGGTACTCGCTAGTAAATCAAAACCTATCTGGTATTTTTTATTGACTCAGAATGATGTTTTGACAAGAATCAATGTCTCACAGCGGAAATAAGAAAAGTCAAAATCTGAAAATTTTCAACTTGTAATTATATCATTTATTCTTTTAACCATTACCATTTTATATTATACCGTCATAATTAACATCTATAATTGGTGTATGGATCATGATGTAGACTGATGATACATGGGAGAACATTTTTTAACTTTCTGCTATGAGCATTTAAGATTTCAAATTTTTGAAGAAATAAAAACATGATTTTATTATTTGTACGAAACCTTTAGAGTGAGAGTCCTGTTTTTACTTGTTCGATATTTTTTTGTCAGAATTTCTTACATAACACTAAATAGAATTCTATTGGTTCCTGCGGAATAATTAATTTTATGGTTCATATTTTATACATAAGAACGTTATTTGGCGATTATTTCTGTTACTATTTAATTTTAACACATGAATCTCATTTTATAAAATTAATGTACGTATCTATATTAACAATGATATTTGTATCAAATGTTCTAGTGTAATTCGTACAATAAAATACATATAAGTAAATAAAAATATATTGTTTCCTGTGATGGAAAAAGTTCTTTGAAGTGAAACTGATTTAGTTAGGAGATGAATTTTCGGAGTTTTGGCCAGAGATTAAGAGGATGCTTCCGCCTACGAGGCCGGGCGAACTTCATTCGTTTCCTCGCGAAATTGGAGGAGATAGTAATCTCCTCAAAATGATGTGATCTCGGTAATTGGCTGGAACTTATAATAACGATATCTATGGATATCAAAATCTAATGCGTTAGTGCGCATGAAGTAGTTTTTCAGTTATCTACAAAGAAACTACAGTATTTCAGGTCTTTGTGATTAGACACATTTACAATTTCCGATGTGTCAACTGGCTAAGCGCGCCTAAGACGCCATTCAGCACGCTATTTGGTACAGTACAACACACGAAACTCTGCCGCTCTGAATTGCCTGCGAACGATGTAATGCGCAGGTTTAGTGTTTCCCGACCATTCCCTCTTCTCTCTCGAGTTCCAATTTTATGTCATTGCGATGTATCCGTGTCTAACTTCACAGTGGCAGAATTTGGTGCGCAGTACTGTTGTGCGGTTTCCGTTTCCGACATATGTCATTCGGTTTGAAAAATGCTCCAGCCACGTTTCAATGCCTAATATATTAGTTTTGAGCTGGACTCAATGGGTTTATTATACTGGCATATCTGGATATCATCGTCATGATGAGGATTTGATGAGCACTTATGTAGTTTTTGTAAGAATAAAACTTTTTAATTTTCATGCGAACCTAAATGAATGTGTTTTTGTTTGTTTGTCCGTCTATTTGCCTCCGTGCATGTTTCATATTAAATACACCAAGCCTTTAGGAACCACTAGTGAAAGTGCTTTCGATGAATGCATTTTTTAAATGTATCATTTGAATCTTTAATACATAGATAAATGAGGAATGCAAAACTTTCGTAACGTTTTGTTGCCGGTCGAGTGCCATTCAAATTTTTTTTTAAATGACTTCGAGATGCACTTTTTTAATGCTTACAACTTTATATCTATGTAGTGGCATTACGTGGTCGGGTTTATTTGTATAATTGTCAATGTTTACTATGAAAATTGTTGACAAATCATGAATTATGGTTGACAGTATACCCATATATTCGAAACGACTAACAGCAGCGAAGTACCTACCTAAAAAAACTAACGTCCAATTTAGCTAATAATTAATAGGTGACTTCGTTTCCGCGAAGCGTAAACCGCTACGCTATGATCTTGAAAAGGTCGCTATTAGGTTATGCGGTCACGCTATTTTTAGTAGATACATTTGCAAAGTTTAACGTTCACTGTCGTAGTGTGTATATGGATGATGTGTGGGTTAACAGGGTTCTAAATTGAGGATATTTATTTATTAAACGCTCTGTATAACGAGAATAGGAAAAAACAGGAAGCGATAGCTATCTTATCGCATCCCCTATTTGTATTCTTATTTAATTGACTCTTCGAGAATCTTTTTCGACCTTAATTATAAATTAGAAAATCTACGAACACTATTAATAGATGTGCTGAAAGGGAGAAGATTAGATAAAAATATAATGAAATCGATAGTCTGATACAGGCGCTTGCGTCAGTCGCGCTCAATCATTCGGCACGGAGTAGCCGCCTCGACGAATTCTCGTGACTTCTTTACGAATAAAATTTATCTGCGTCTTAAACATTGTCCGAGTTATGACGTTGAAGCGAAAACGATCTGACTATTTATACTCGAAATTATTATTGTATATTAAGTGGGATTTTTTTTGAATGTCAAAAAATATATACGTAATTGTCTGAGGACCTGTAAGATTCAGTTCAAACGATAAATTTCTCTATTATTTGTTGTATGATTATTAGAAAGAATAACCTTACAATGTTATATGCAGCAATATGTATATTCAGTAAAATTTTGTCATAAAAAAGTCTGAAATGTAATACAATTATTATAAATTATATTGTACGATATCAGATTTTTGATTTAATAATAGCGATAAAATATTCACAGAAACTATTAAAGAATTAATTGTTACTTAAAACGCTAAAGAAGTATTATTACCTGGAACTGATTAAAACATAGACCTTTACAACCGCGTTATTGTTTATTCAGGATATAGTTTTCAATTAGTCGAACTTAGCCTGCAGGTCACCGTAATTACAGTTATGAAAAGGTACAAATCGGAAAGGTTTATTAATAAGATCGGACACGTATAGCGACCGCCGTGTAAAAATAGTGTATGCGAGCGTTGACGTTAGTCTGCAGTGTCCAGACCGACACATTTCACAGTTCAATAGATTGACGTAAGTTTTGCCGGTTGTTGCGCAGGCGCAAAAGACATTGAAGCGTTTAGGAACGATACAATTTATTGTCACAAGTGAAATTTCATCACAATGGGTTTACTATTCATCTACCGTAATAGAATCAAGTAAAGCTTGATAATACTTGAAAACACTCCATATAAACTGATAAAATGATTATTATGCAATTTTTTTTTTCATTAATTCTTCAACGAAGGCATAATTATAGGTATATTCAATTATTAATTGGAACAAATTATCGTTGATTTGTGAAATGGAAAGCCGGCTTTATAGGTCGTTTGATCTGTGTTTTAAATATTCAGCGGGTAGTGAAAGAGCAAAAAGAAATACATAATACATGACGGCCGCGTAGGCTGTCTGCGACTTATCATTTATTCAGTCAGCAGTTCATAGGTCTCCAGGGAGCACCGGGTCCGAATAAAATAAAGGCCCGGCTCGCCACATCTAATTTTAGCTAGTGAATATCCTATTTCAATTTTAAAACCGTTTGTGACGTTAATTCTCACAGTAAACGACGTTTCTTTGTCAGTTATCGTTGCTTAAATATTGATCGATCGAGTTATCATTGTGTAATGAAAACAGAAATTGCTTTCAAATCGACCTCATTGTCAAAGAATTATATAAAGTACTAGCCATCCGCTCCGGCTTCGCCCGCGTAAACATAGTGTTCCCTCATCTTTTATATGGAAAGGTATTGATGTCACTCCAAATCCTGATTATGCTTTCAATATCGGTTCCGGTAATGTTCTTAATTTAGATTCCGGTCACAGTCTTTATTCTAATTGTGGGTCAACACTATTTCGACCCTGGTGCCGTTCTCAATTTTTTTCCCAATCGTGGATCTCGATTCTACTCACCACCCCGATTTCGATTTTTATATATTACACAACAATATTATAAAATAATAGTAGTTGCGGGGTTCCACAACTACTCTACCCCGGCATTGTGAGAAACGTGTCTCATAATTTTTAATAAGCAATATTAATACCGAATTTCAGAGTCATACCTCGTCCCATACAAAATTTCATACTGAATCCAACCCCCTCTTTCACTACGTTTAAAAATTCATTCCTTTACAAATTATCATCAGAAATATTTTATACAAAGTACAGAAATAAATACAAAATATCATTTTTATCTCAATCAGACTTGCAGTTTCAGAAATATCGTGATGAGTGAGTGAGTGGTATCTAATATGTTTATATATATATATATATATATATATATATATATATATATATATATATATATATATATATATATATATAAATAAATTTACATCAAAAGCAAATATGTATAGGAAAAGAATTTCAAATGTTATCGACATGTTTAACAACGCAATTGTCAACATCCGTATAAAAGTTTGTTTTTTACGCATACCAAAAATAAAAATCTTTTAAAATGGTATTATTTACATAGAATAAACATTTTCATTTTGGAGACTAGTCAATTTTTTGTGTCTTTACGTCATCCCGTGTTTCCACGTCGTCGACACTGCCTTAGGCAACGTGGAGACCGTGAAACGCCGTCACATCGCCGCCTTACGGGTCGGTCCGTGGGAGAGCGGGCAGATCATCATTTCGATAGCCGCATAATGGGATGTAATATTTCTTTGTCCTCGCGTCAGTTTTTCGGCGGCTGCGCTGCCACGGCACAATGGCCGGCCGGAGCGTGCGCGGGCGCGGCGAGGACGGCCCGGCCTGTGCATACATTCTCTCGGACCCGCGTACCAACCGAAGTTTGAGGCCGGTCTCGCCTCGGACGCTGTCCGCGTGACGCCTCCCCGCACGGCCTCCGGACCGCATTTTCGTGGTCCGAATTGTGCTTTATTTTGTTTGCTTAGGATTCTTTTTTGTATACATCAAATACATGTTTAATTTGTCTATAAAAAAGAATAAATAAATTCCACTTTGATAATTTTTCAAAACTATTTTGTCAGTTTTATTCGGTGAACGTTCCGAATTTCATAAACGCGAGGTGAAATAGCATCTCATGGATTTTTTTTCGAAGTTAAAGTTCGAAAGCGGTCAATATTGCTTCCTATAATATCCAAAATTAAATCGATACCCAAGAAAAAATATCCTAAACAGTTGTCATTCAAAAAATCTGTTGTTATCGACACTTCAGTAAATCCAATGCAATCAGTTCCAAATGCTGACATTCGATACTGACGGATTCTGTTACTTGTACGCTCTACATAGGTACTCTGTACAGCGAAAAAAAAATTATGTAATTAAATTATTTAAATGCACACGTTGTTATTTATAATTAATGTGATGTGTTGTAATAGGTATAATATTATTATAAGACAAAGTCGAATTTCGTCCGTCCGTACGTACGTCCTTCAGAATTTTGTTTTTTTCAGTACGTCTTGGAAATGAACTAACTATAGCTATGTAAGTATTTTAATTTGCACATTCATGCTGTTCAAAAATGATATTGGTTTCATTTTCAACACTCAAAAAAACGAAATTAGGAAGAAGAATTATAATTTTAAAAAGTTACATCGGTCATTGCAGTTGTTCAAAAAAGTTGTTGTGTATTTTTTAAAATGTCATTAACCGGAAAAATGAAAAAAAAAGTTAGAAACTTAACGTATTCTATTTTTTATTAATATACAAAAATTGGAATTTCAAGAGATTCTATAAGTCAGTAAAAAAAATTAAAAGTGATTTTTACTCGATTTTCAAAAGTATTTTACTTATTCGATAGCTTTAGAAAGAAAATACAAATTACGTTAAGTAAAAATACTTGGATCTATTAGTTTTTTATTCCTTTATATTCAGGGCCGTTTTCGCGATCTCCTAACGCACTTTTATCGAGTCCCTTTTAAAACGAATTCCGAATTTAGAATTGACCTGTAAAAGTAACTTTTTGGTAAAAGTGAATTTAAAAACAGGCTGTGAAAGAGGCGTCAAAGATCGTAGGTATTTAAAACATATGACTTTTTTCAAGTTATTGTTTATATTAGACCCAACCGAATGCAGCTTTTTCGAGTAGTTTTACTTCGTTTAATCCTTGCATATCGTTCTGGCATTTCCTTACTAATGTAAATCACGGTAAACAACTTGTAAAAAATAAAACTATAACACGACAAACATGTAGATCCTTATTTAAACTTCCGACTCACGCGTATCAAATTAATAGACAAGTTCGCCTCAGATATTTTTGAAGGTCTTACATCACCTTAACTTGCCGCCAAACTTGTAAGTTGCTTCATCGGTATATAATTATTTTGTACTATATTATCACTATTACTATTGTATTATATTACTATATTACACAAACCTCTAGTCAGTGATATAACGTTTCTTTATAATAAGCATATTCAAAGTGGTTTTAAAAGAAATTATTAAATTAGTACCTAAGTATTTGCTAACTTCAATCTTTTGTCAACTAATTTACAGACGAATGAATTACAAACTAAACTAAACACGTCATATATAACATCATCTAATAATCACCACACTCGTGTTCAATTTGCGTTGCAATATTTTTGGTTAAACGCCACATGTTGTAAATGTCAAGACGAGATTGCTTATTAGCCAAATTAGGGAGCCGGCTTGTCGTGTAAGCACTTGGTGGTATTTTGCCATCGGCTTAACTGTCCCGTTCGCTTTCTATTATTGATTATGCCCCTAATCGTCTGTGTGTTCGTAGTTAATTGCCAATGTATATGTACAGTGCTGTTATATATAATTTTATTTATAATAAATATAAATTATAACAAAATTGTGAATTTAATTTTAAATATTTTTTAGAGTTGATTTCTTTCGGAGATGACATAGAATATTGTTCTATATGAAAGCACAAAAAGTCGCGCAATAAGTGTAATAATGGTAAAGTTCATAGATAGATCATGTATCTATGAAACAAATTGCTGCTTTTGTAAACATTATAGATTAGTTCGATATAGATAAATACGACTGAATTCAGCGGTTTCATTATAACATGGGCTTAATGGCTGACGTTGGAGATTAAAATTAAAAGTTTTTATATTGCGAAATGGTAAAACGAAAATTTGCACATTTTGCCAAGCTTAAAGCGCTACTGATATTTTACGTCACCGTTGTCTAGTTGCCTTTCAGTTTAATCAGCAATTTAAAACCTTCGTATATTGATTACTTTTGCAATCATTAAACGAATATTTCGTACATCACTCATTCTCCAATGAAAGATTCAATTAAAAAAATCTACAAACGCGGAGAATCATTATACATTTTTAACACGCTTTTATTAGCTTCACCTGTATGTATGTATGTATGTAACAGACTCCTTTACACTTGATTTTGTCCCACTTTACAGGAACAGATTTAATTTAAACTTTGTACACATATCAGTAACCGGTGACAATACAATAATTTGATAAGTTTATCTCATTATCCTGATTAGGATCGCCAGGATCGAATAATTTCGTCACGTATCGTCTGCGTGAGAGCAAGTGGCTTATTACTCTTACTAAATTCTATTACTGTTTTGTAATAGAATTTAGTAACAGTAATAAGCATTATTATTAATTCAACTATTTTTGTATTTTGTAAAAATTACAAATTTTTAACAATCAGACTAACTAAATATTGAAAAATAAATATAGTTTAAAAAAACTAAAAAACACGCTTTTAAAGCACATCAAACTAAAAAGTGAAAAATAATTCTGAATATGAGCCGAAAAAGTAATAAACAATGACGAAAAATACTAGTATTATTGTGGAAAAAGCGTGGGGCGCTTTGTGCCACATTTTTCGTATATAGAGCAACCCACGCTTTTTCCACAATAATACTAATATTTTTCGTCATTGTTTATTATTTTTAATATGACCTTGATTAAATAGCTTCGTCTTCGAAGAAAAAAAATGTCAATACGTAAACTTCAATATACCACATCATTGTTGATTATAATCATCGAAAGTGGTAAAGCAACGTTGTATGAAGCAAAATAAGAGTCCACTAAAAACGCGCGAAGCGGCGGCGGTTTACGTAAACCGCTATCCGCATCGGAAATCGGCCCGCGGCCGTGACGGCGGCGCGGCCGTACGTTCTGTTGACCGCGCTCGTCGCCGACATCCGCCCGACCGGCCCCGGCCGTGCGTTCGTCGCTTCGGCGGTCAGCTCTTTTTTTACGGACGATAATAATTATCGTTTCCCGTGCCGTCCGCGCGCCGCGAGGTTTCACTCGCGTGTTCGGCGGTCGCGTGCCTGCATGCCGGCCGATAAAATATATCGCGCGTCGGTATAACTATTGCTTTATTGCATAGGTGTTTTACGGTTCGCCGACGTTCGGCGGAATCGAATGGCGTTTTATTTATTTTCGGCCTTCAGTTTTTCAGATGCTTTGTCGTTGATTTGCTGATTTATATAAATAATTTTTGTGTCGAGAAGGAATCGTATAAATTATCTTTGATATACGTTAAAATTTGTCTATCAACATAATTGTTTTCCTATTAACAATGAAAAATTATTAAATACACTTAAATTTTTATTATATGCATAGACTACCAAGCGAGGTGAAATCTATTATCACTGAGAAATGTTTATTGCTTTATATTATTTATGGTCTCGTAATCATGTGTGTCTGTGGATAGATAGTACAAAGTCACTGCTCCGTTGCGGCACAAGCTACACACGATATGACGTCACTGTTACACTGATAAACACACTGCAAGAGTGCTTATCGCATAGGGCTTTATAGTACAACTCACAAAACTCTGCCGCTGTGAAGTTAGTCACGAAAGCATCGCAATGGGAACGCGGGGTAGAAGAAGGAAGGGTCGGGCAGTACTGGATCTGCGCATTACATCATTCGCAGGCAATTCAGAGCGGTAGAGTGTCTATCGTTGACACACGCATCGGAGAGTTAAACACGCATAGTTAAACTAAGCTTCGTGTCTATGCACAGCGTGCGCAGCGATGCAGCGCTCTTTTAATATTGTAAATTTAAATATTTTCTTGTCATATGTTCTTTGTCGACATTTTGCATAAAAATTGAAAACAAAAATATTATTTTCCTATTATTGTGAGCCCGTGTGTTGTATTTAACATAAATTTATTTATTTTACACAAAGAATAAGGTTTAAAGATATCCAATAAGCTTTCTTGTTTCGAAATTTTGAAGCCAATAAAAAATAACTTAATAAATTAGGTTTTTGTTGCAATTTATCATGTTCATGCACATAGTACTACAGCCGATCGCAATCGTTTCAAGCGATCTTCACGATAAAGAATTTTCATTCGAATTTTTTTCTAATATCATTTTAACTAAAAGTCTCAAAAGTGATACCTCATGTTTCTTTATTGGGGTGTACATTTTTAAAAAATGTGGCCTTTTTATATTTACTTATTTAGATTGAGCGTATCTCACTTCTTTAATTTTACGATAGCAAAGCAGGCGTGCAATTCCAAATTAATCCACGCCAGGCCACAACGAAAGGTAATAGACAAAGTCGAATGATGAATTCCCTTATTCTTGCAATAGGCACATGTAAAATACGGCCTGAGAACGATGAAATGACAAGCGATTTCTTTTTTTACACAATCATCTATGAAGTTGTCATTCCATTTTTTATGATCCAAACAGATTTAAGCATGTAATTATCGTGAACGTCATTTAAATATTAGCTTACGAATTGTGCTTTGCCTAGCTTATACACATCTTATCTCTCGACGTAACGCACAAAGCGAGTATTATGCGTGAACACTAGGTAGTGGTATGTCGCATGTGGGATAAATGTGATAACGCGTCCGTCACGCGGCGTGCGTTCCCGAGCTAATGGAGTTTTTCTACGCAAAAAGCGACGCGTGACTGTGACGCCCAACCCGATATTTCGGGGTAATTGACTTATAAGGAAAATAATTTTTGGCTGTAGTTTAGGAATTCGTTTTCTCGAAACGAATTAACGGTAAACGATTGTTGTCGCACAAACGTAATCATAGATTCTAAACCACTGCCAGCCACGGCTGAACCCCCTCGGCCGTTCGGCAGCGTTAATTTTTATTGCCAAAGACGGCCATGCGGCGCACGCGTGCTCCGCCCGCTGTCTGCGCACGAGCTGGCGTCATCCGCGAGGACGTTATGAAAAACGTATTTTCTTTCGGAGCGGAGCCGATCGTTGAAGCTCCATTGACGTCACCCGCTCTCGCCGCGCGCCGCTGAAATATTAGCACTTTCCGTTATTCGCCACGATAAAAAGTCGTTTTGCGACCACCTCTGGCGCAATCTTAGCTGTATACTTTCGCGTACACTAAATTATGAGTAATGTTTCCTAACTGCTCATTAATGGAGTTAGCGAGTTGGATTTATGGGCATTTCGGAAATATGAAATAGAAATATTTTTCTTTTAACGAAAGCGCAATAACTTATCGTAATGTTTATTTTTAATACTCACGAGATTGTAAACAATTGTGTGGTTCAGAAACGTATTTGGTTAGAAGGTGGGTAGTTGGTCTCCGGTCGGATGTGAAGATTTCGACATGAGTTACGCAATAATGTCCATGTGCGATATTGAAAGTACGTACAAATGAAATTTAACAGTAGATATGTTCCAGCGCGGGGGGGCGGGGTGCGGCGGTCGGCGCGGGCGCGGCCCGTGAAGGCGCGTGCCAAGTTCAGGGCGGCGACGCGCCCCGCGCATTTTTCGTAGCATTGCGTCAATGAACATGCCCGCCCGGGCACATATTAATAGCTGCGCCTGGTGAAAACTTTACTCATCGAGTTTATTTTAGAAGGAACCGCCGCGATGTAAATAAAAATTTTCCGAGTTTACTCAGAATTCGGCCGGCGGCGTCGTTGTTTAGTTCTGTAAAAGTTCAGATGGCGCGCCGACCTCCCGCGTCCCGCGGCGCTCGGAGATCCTCGCGCCGCGCGAATATTTATAGTTGCGACCGTCCCTCGTTTTGGAAACTGTATTTTTCTTGAGCTAAGTAAAGAGCGCGCGGCTAAAACGATATGTTTACCCGGGCTATTTCGGTGCACCGCTTTATTTATCTCCCGATGAGCGTCACTCGGTTTCGGCGGATGAAAGCAATTAATTTTAATCTTATGACGCATGATCAGAAAATTTGCGTGATTTCCATGGAATATTTTTTGGTTTCGTTCCAAAATATAGATGTTTTTTTTATTACTGCCTTATTTTATAAATCTACGTGGCCCGCGCATCATCACAACAATTTATATTTGTATTCTGCTAGAACGCATCGTATAGTAAAATAATAAAAAAAAAAGTTGCATGTTTAATTGACAGTAGGTAAATGTATATACTTATATACATACCTATTCGGTTCTGAAGCATCTGTGCGTTTGACTGACAGATGATAAAGCGTGGTGCGGTAGTCGGCAGGTTCCGCAAGCGGCGAGTCGTTCGTGACGTCAATTCATCAACAATGTGACGTCAGCACTAGGCCCTAACCTCTAACTGGACTTCCATCGCGTGACCTTACTCTACACTGTGCATTGTATATATACACTTGAGTCGATTTACCAACTAATGTATACTAGCAAGCAGCGGTCACCATGTGACTGTCGAGAATTAAAATGACTATTAAGGTTTTTTTTTGTTTCATTTGTATAATTTACATTTTTTTTAATGATCTTATTTGTGGATATAGTATTTTTTCATAATATTTCTATAATAATAATTGGTATTTGACTCTCAAATCACATTCTTGTGTACAAAATAAAATAAATGAATCACTTCTGGCGCTAAATAGAACTACTCCGAAAACTTAACATAGTAAATCAATTATCGCTGAAAAACATGTAAGACCATGAAAAGGCAAGAATTCGAGATTAACACCTTTTCGATGATATTAAATTTAACTATAAAAATTCATATTATCGTATAGACATGCTGAAGACAAACTACTCCTTATTCTGTTAATTATGGAGATTATACCAGTGCATACCGCACTGATTCTATGTTTACAGCTATATAAGGTTTTAAATAAAATCAATCGTTGATGACTCTATCTTGATCTATGTAACCTTTATACAAACACTGTCAGTCAGCATTCTGACATGACCGAAGATTTTTTTTGCAATCTATTAAAATATTCCTTTGATATAAAAATTATCTCTGTCGAGTCTCCATTCAGTATACTCAGATTTTTAGCTAATTTTGTTTAGTAGTTTTTAACAATCTCTTGATTATTGAAAGTTTTATTAATATTTCTGTCAAACTTTTAAATGTATAAAAATTGCATACGGCATGGAATGATATGAAACACCGACTATGGTTTTCTTTTTTGTTATTTAAGCCGGATGTCTATACATAATAAAACGTTTTAAAAATCCAAAAGTGCACGCTTCAAAAGGCTCATTTAATTTGTAATAAAAAATAAATTTACAAATTGACTTATAAAATAAAATTTAAAATTAATAAACCGATAAGAAAAAAGAAACTAAACGAGTAAATTACTTATAGTGATATATATTTGCAAACGCCAAGCGATATTACTTTAACTCATTTCATTTGACAGTTATGATGACGCCGCTATTGTCATATCAGAAGATAAATACTTGCGTCTCATAATAAATTTTTAATAAATGTAATTTTTGACAAACGTACGGCACGGATTAGGGTAACGATATTGAATACGAAAATGTTTGCCGTGATTCTAAAGCTATTAAATAAAATATTGGTTCCAATACGTATAGTTTTTTGGCTGTCATCATAACTACGTACAAGATCCATAAACAATCGAACCCGTTGTCATGGAATTTTTTCAATCACTTTTTTATATTAAACAGAATAATATGTGTAATAATGTTTTTCTTTATATAAAAGTACTTGTATTGTCTGTACGTATTATCGTATAAGTGCAATATGAATATAGTAAAGGCAATTTAAGTCCAGAAAATTCTTTGACTTTCACAAGTCGAGAGTAGAGCACAACTCAAACGTTTTCCCAGAATAAGGAGCGTGTAATTACTATAAAATTTCTGGATAGATAAAAAATTATAATGAAATCACAAGTAAAATAAACGAATGCAAATTTTGTTATGCTTATAATTGAATTGTGTTTAAGTTGTATTTTAAAGTTTATTATATTATTTAGGTTCGTACGAAATTAGAACTGAAATTCAATAATATGTTTATTTATTTAGGGTTTATATAACAGTTTATGTGTGTTGATTAAATTTTAAATTTTAATTAAGGTAAACACGTTATATGTTACTACCATCAAAAATCATAAGTAAAATAGAAATGAAAATAGTAAGTTTAATAATACGACAATGTATTTCAAATTTTGTGCATATAAAATTTGATAAATCGAATCACTTATAGTTAGGTATCATTAAAACTTATATTAAATTAACAGAAGCGGAATTACTATTGTATAAAACATTAGCTTTTGGTCGCGGCTTCGCTTGCGTGTGTATAGGGCATATTATTTAATTTTTTTGTACAGATCCTATCTTTCTCTCTCGAATTCTGCAGATCTATTATCTAAAATGTAAACTCAAAATTTAATCCCACTCAAGTGACCGCACTCATTTCGAAAACGAATCTATCTCTATATCGGTATTCATGTAAACAATTCTATAGAGCACTTACGACGTGATGAGAATTTCGAAATTAGTGACCGTAAATGAATCATGTGCCACTGTGTCGCGTCGTAAGGACCATCGAAATGAGTGGACAAATTTCCCAAAGAATCCCTATTACGTCACAAATTGTATGAACAACGTCAAAATCTTACTTGTGAAACCACGTCTCGTCGCCACAGTTATGTGCTGTGGCGACAGTGGTGTATTCGCGTTTATAGAATGTCGTTTCGGAAACTCACTGCGACTGCAGCTTTCGATATACCAAGCAGTCCTTAAAGAATAGATCTGCTGTTGTTC
This sequence comes from Eumeta japonica, assembly GCA_005406025.1. Lineage (NCBI taxonomy): Eukaryota > Metazoa > Arthropoda > Insecta > Lepidoptera > Psychidae > Eumeta > Eumeta japonica. The sequence goes on along the minus strand of BGZK01001921.1, from coordinate 34,621 downwards.
TACTTACTTGGTAACGTCTTAGGACTTTTTACAGAAATCGTTCTATGTTGTTCTTCATGAATGTCTATGCTGCATTTTATTTTATGAGGACGTCCGGATAAAGGGTGAAAGCGACGTAAACAAAAAAAAAATCATTTGCATTTATCACTGTTTGGAATTTCATTAGGTACGAACATGATGAAACATGAAGAATTTACATGCCAAATAAACAATATCATATAATTTATTTTTTGCTTCCTTTCGCATAATTACTATGCCTTATCTCCTACATTTATAATAATATTATTTATTTATGTATTATGATTGTTATAAAGTTTAAGCGATAAAGGCAAAAATCTAATAAACACCCACCTGTTCGAAGGCATTCCTGCGTATTTTCGATCATATCGTCTGTGGCAGTGCCTGCCACCATTCAAATTTTGTAAGACTCAATTTCCTCCCTTTCGTGATTCCTAAAAGAGAGTTTGGCTATGGATTTTCATAATATTCATTCGTTTACGACTTATCGGCCTTCTTTTACCACGCCCCGGTTACTAATTGAAATTATTCTCAGTCTACGCTCTTGTAGTGCAAGAAAAATGCAGGGACATTGAGTTAATTTTTGATGAATATAGTTAAATAGAACAATGCTTAAAAACCAATAGAGTCGTAATTATATGTGTATGACTTACGCAACGTACTACCTTTTGAGTCAAACAGAATATAATTATAAGTGCTTTTTGCAACAAAATATTATGTATTGCAGTCAGTGTTTTATGGAATACGGAATAGAATGAACGTCGAAGTTAAATAAAATATTTATATTGAAAAGTTACAAAAACCTTTCCATACAGTAAACCTTCAAGCCTAAGGGTTCAATGTGAAGTGGATTGTTGTGTATTAAGAGTTCATTTTTATGGTTAAAAAAAATTCATACATGAATTACTGTTTCACTTTTAGGGTTCCGTACTTGTAATGAAAAAACGAAACTTTATGGGATCACTTAGTTATCCGTCTGTCTGTATGGCTGTCTGTTTGTTTGTAAAGACCCTTTATCTCAGAAACGCGTAAAGATATCAAGTTGCAATTAACATCAAATACTTACTTATGTCTATGGTCCCTTAAAGCTGTAAAAAAGCTGCTAAATCGTCGTAATAAAAAAAATACAACCAAAATAGGGCCGTATATGCCTTATATTTTTGGAAGTCGCATGCAAATCAAAATGTATAGGGTACTTCCCATTTTTTTTTTAATCTTTGAGTGCTTGATATATTAAAACAAGTTTCTTAAACGAACCTATTTCGTCGTTTCCCATTTCGCCGCCAATTATAAAATACTGTTATGCGGTCAATAATGTTCGTTCTTAAATAAACGGGATTCGTTTCCTCATTCCAGACTGTGAGTCCTTAATCCGTAAGATGTTAGTTCTGGAGCCGATGAAACGATATACAATAGAGCAGATTAAGAAGCACAGATGGATGGCCAGCGAGCCGTACGCCGCTGTGACCGGCGAACCCCGGAGTCCAGCGCGTCACCATGAGCCCAGCGAGCAAGTCCTTCGGCTGATGCAGAGCTTGGGCATCGACCCTGTAAAAACGAAAGAGGTACATACCTAGTGTTCCGTGTATTGATGTAAAATGCTGTGATTATCAAAATTGTATGTACGCTCCTTGTTGATCGTTTTACGAATGATAGATTTTTTAATTATAATATTATATAAAAGATGTTTTAAATAAAATAACAGCATCATTAAGATGAAACGCGCTGCATTATTTTCACCAACGGTCATTTTAGATTGGTTCATGATGATCTAAGGTGACTTGGATTTACGCAAAAAAAATTCTAGTCGTCCAACGAATTATAGCGTCGATTGCGTAAATCCAAAGTCAACGATAGCGACTTGAATTGTCAAAGATGACAAAGTCGTATTCGACTTATCACAGTTATTAAACCTGTGTTTTCTAAGATTTTTAATTTGTAGAATTGCGTAGAAAATATTTCATTGCGTATATAAAGCGAAAGTGTTATATCCGTTTTGTAGAAATAAATATAAAATATGACTGCCTGAAAGAGACCCTTTCGTTACGTGCAGAGCCTGCAATCGAACAGCTACGATCATCACGCGGCGATATACCTTCTGCTGCTGGAGCGGCTGAGGGCGCGCGCGGCCGGCGGGCCGGGCGGCGGCGAGCGCGCGCGGCCCTCGCGCCGCCCGTCCTCGGTCGCGGACCAGGCGATCAGGGAACCCCACGACGGGAGGAGAGATCACCATAATAGGTGTGTACTCTCTATAACTGTATCAATATAATATTTTTATATGTATTTTGGTACGAACAGTGTTTTTATTGAGGATGTATTTATTCATGGAACTATTTATTACGAGTTTAGTGGTGAAAATAGGTCACGTTTTAGACATTTAGCGTTGTATTAAAACTGAAGTGTAAATAATTTATGGTATAATTTTTTAGCAAAGGATATATCAGTATGACACATATATGTTCTCTGTTTTGTAATTGTTAAAGATGGAACATAGTGATATCGTTCAGTAGAGGCTTGATATTTTTTGAAAGCTATTCAATATTTATTTATTTGACATCTTTTTATGCCAAATATACATATCTATTACAACACAAGTCTTAGATTGTATTTTTAAAAAGTTATCAATTTCTTAATTTTTAATCATTCATTTATTGTTAATTATATAGCACTAGCTGTGCCTGCGACTCCGTTTGCGTGGACTACAAAATTATTGTTTAGATTTTTTATACATAAAGTACTTCGCGAATTTTGCTGATCCCGCTTTCATAGGCCACTTCCGCTAATCAACCCGCTGGATGTTATCTAAAAAACATTTTTTTATTGTATCATTATTAGAAGATAATTAATTATGTACTGTTAGGGTTTTTTTTTGTAGGTCTTTTTAAGACCTAAAATTATATAATACATTAATTTTGATATATATCTTGTGGTTTACTGAACGTAAGCCATTTAAACGCCTCAAAAGCGTCTTTTTTCCGACTTTATCTTTATTATCGTCACTGCTTATTTCTTACGTTACATTGTGTAACGAAGTATTAGATCTATGTATAATAATATATAATATGATCAGATAACATAGCTATGAGTTTAAGAAAAATATGCAAGGTTCTAGCGTGAAAAGGACACAAACGGACAGGGAGGATAACGTTGAGTTTTGTAATATGTATAAATACAAAATTAATTGTTTATCCTTAGTGCTAGTTCAACAATGTTAATTGTCAAACTCAAATATAAATTTTTATTACAGAGTGCTCCACTCAGCCGAGTCTCAATCAAGGGATTACGGCAGAGCGACGCCTGCGCTGTCGACCGTCCCGCCGGACGCTTCGTCCGCAGAGACGCAGCGGCTGCTGTCCCTCGCCGGAGTCAACATGACGGAGCAAAGGCTCCTCCAGAGAAATTCTGACCCTTCAGAATCGCATCGCAGTTTTTTAGTCGGCAACATGGAATTACTACAAAACAGAACACATGAAAATGACGCGAATAGGCTTTTGTCTATGAGAAACGTCGATGTGGCACAGTCCAATCAAAGACTCACGGCTAAAATGGATGGCGGCGCACCTACTCACAGATTGCTTACGTCGACATATGAACAACAACAAAACATCTTAAAACAGTCCAGTGAAGATTGCAGGCGGCTCCTGCAACAATCGACCACGGTCGGCTCTGATCCCAAAAACGCTAGTGATGGTACCCGATTGTTAACGTCTTCTAGTTTCGATTCAAAGTGTGCAATAGACGGTGGAAGAAGTTCTTCTAATACAGACCACAATGTGATTGCAAACTTTCTCCAAAATTCTGCATCAGCAACTAATTTCAATGTGGAAGCGATGAAGTTGCCCAGTTCTACCACTTTTACGATGTGTTCTGAAGCAGCTAAATTAATGAATACATTGCAACAATCTCCGTTGCCTTTAAAAGGCACTGTGAATTTAAGTACGAGTCCTATTCCATCACATCTTGATTCTAAACTTACCAACGTCTTAGAGCAACCGAAACCATTGGAGTCCAGTCGTCTGGTCTCACAAGCACAGCAGCAGGATTTAAGTAGATTACAAACTAGTACCCCTCCATTTAAAGACTACGCGATGCCTGTTTACTCTTACATGCCGAATAGCGCTGTACCAAATGCGACAGATACAAATTTTTCAGCTATATCGAATGCTCCTACGGAATTGTATGCCAATACGTTATATAGGCAAGATAGTAAATTTTCATTGAATAGATTTAGTGCCAATCAAAATTATTCTCAGATCCCTAACACTGAAACGAACAAGTTCCAACAGCAGTATTCGTCATCAACAGACGAAGGATGCGAGACGGATATGGAAGATGTGGCTAGTGTACCGAGTGGAGTTCAAAATAGACTAAGCTCGTATGCCAGTTCTAGTTCCAGCAGTGGTGTTGTCACTTTCTTTAACAATAAGAGCCTGAGTCAGAATCTTAGTTGCGAATCATCGCAGAGTAATTTTTCCACTTTTGAAAGCCTCGACTATCAATTATCGGACTGTTCTAGTGAATTAGCTAGTAGTTTGCCCAGCTGCACCTCTACTGAAGACAAGTTGTCTTACGAGAATAGTTCTCTTGTGAACACTAGCCCGATGCATCCCTGTGTATATATATCTTCCTACAACGGTAAGAATTCTGCTACGGGACTGCTAGCACGGCATAATCCCCTTAATTATCAGTCAACAAATAAAAATTGTCCGCGCGGGATCACGCGAAGCCCTGTCGATTTCAGGGAAGGCCGAAGGGCCAGTGACGGATTAGTAGCGCAGCAAGTTTCTTCGCAGCCTAACGAACAACAAAAAAATTGTATGGCTTTTAATAGTCAACGGCTGAATGAAAATTGTAAAGCAAAAGGTATTTTAGAACTGCATCTGGTCCAAAAAGAAGTTCAAAAATTGAAAACCCAATATCAGTCCACTATTCCCGCCGAAGAAATGACGCAAAGACAGCTCCAACACAATCAGTTCGCTGCTACTTTTAATCCACACTATTTGGATTCTAAAAGCCCTACCTCAAAACGCATTAGCCTTCCGGAAACCTTCAGTTACTCCAGTTCCTCACCTCCGATGCCAGCAAGTCCGAAAATGGTCGCTCAAATACAAGATCAGACCGAACTGAGCCATGGAAGTTCGCTTTCGCAGAGTAAGCCGCCTCTACAACAACAATTGATGCAGCATAGACTTTTTCAGCAGAAGCGACAACTACTACAAAAACAAATGACGCCTGCGACCATATCGGGACACGAGATGGGCCCTTTGCACGCGTTACAGGTTGGCCTCAGCAGGCGGCAGATGCTACGTCAGCAGAGCTACAAAATTGCACAACAGCAACAAATTTTGCCCCCTCTACCCCTTACCGAGACTGAGAATCGTGACCTTCTTGCTTTCCAAGCCATAGTGGAGGGACCCAATAGGTCTCCTAAACACAAAGCGGATGAGAACGTTGAAGAGTTGGCGAAGCTGGCATATCAAGGGTCGCTGGACATTAGCTTAATGAATAAAGATAGAATAGGTAATGAGAATTGGTCGACATTGCCGTCCAGCCTGCAGAATGCATGCCAGATATCGACGCGACGCGGCGAGCGGGCCGAGCGGGCCGACGCGGACGGCGGCGGCGAGGTGTGGCCGACGCATTGGCCCTTTCAGCCGCAGCCCTGCTTTCAGGTATTCCAACAGATCAACTAAGTAGATCTGTAGAGAACGAGCGTGTCTCGCTTTAGCAGGCGACGTAGATTAGACGCACCTATAGCTGTTACCGGTGATTTTGGAAGTTAAAAAGTATTGTTTTGTAATCACAGTTATTGCCAACTTCAGCGGTAACTGCTATATTTGTACCTACAACGCCGACGCAGAAGTATTTTGCTGATCTGTACGTTTTGTATGTAGGAGAAGATTGACTCGGTAGAGTAATAGACTTGGTTTCACATTAGTACACTTAGAAAATGTATTGGCATCATTGAGTATAATACTATAATTCACAAATGTGATCAAAACTACACGAAAGGACTTCGTTTTAGAGTGCATGACAATAACTAGTGCTTTAGACGGGTTTGTAGTTAATAAACTTTCCATAATTATTTTCATTAAGCACTGATCATATTTAAATATATGATATTGCACAAATAATCAAGTTACAATAATTATTTCTGTACTAATAATAAAGCAAATAATCACTGCCTCTGTCATAATTATATAAAATAAGTGAAATTTGTTACTTGAAGCAAACACTGTTTTCGCAATTATATAATCATAAATAATTTCATAGTGTTCATTATGGAAATTAAATTTGTACTCATTAAATTTCGTCTTTAAAAATACAACTTTTTATATCAAAATATGTAATATGTACATAATTATTAGATTTTTTAATTTATAATATATTGTCTGTATGATTATTCACTAAGAAAATGTTCCTATTTATTCAGTATATTGTTAAATGAAATTTATTTGTGAATAATTAATATTTATTTATTGTTATGATAAGTTTTTGATTTTGTTTATAGTTTTCTTGTAAGCATCTGTCTGTCTAGAATTTTTATTATTTGCTAATAATCATTAAAGTAAAATGTAAAAGCTTTACTTTGAAGCAAAATTATTGAATAAATGTAATTTGTAAAAGTTGTTGTTTTATTTTGTCACAATTTTACTTATGCTTATTGTAAGAGTGCATCATAGTAAACTGCAGTTGCATGCACTTTTAGTAGAAAGCGCTTATTTTTAATAGAGAAATTATGTTTGTTTATCCAGAAAGGGACATTAAATATAAAAGTGAGTGCACAAATCACTATAAATATTTATGTTAAGAGAAACTATTATTAATATTTGCAAAAAATTCCGATTTTTATGGTTGGCTAATAACATATCAGGTCATTTAAGTATAGTAACGTCTGAAACATTTATCAGGATTGATTAATTTCAATATTGGTCATATATTTATAAATTAGTATGATTTTCCATATTAATTTAACATGCACTTTACCACTTGAAAATGATTTCTTCTTTATTAAAAAATATAATTATAATAAATAATAATATGTACCTATCGAAAAATATGAAATAATGCTTCCTGTTTATATTTTCAGTCTACCTGGCAAGGTAGCAGTTTGCCTCCGACTACCACCATGATGCCCCTCAGCGAAAGCCCCATACTAGAGCTCACTGAACAAATGGAATCGATATAATTAATATTCATAGGAAATAATGTACGTTTAAATTTTAGTATAATTTTAGAACTCAACCGTACAAATATTTTAAGTAGTTTTTATTTCTTTTTACATGTGACTTTCATTTCATGTGTTATATTTTTATAAAAGATAGGTATTCTGTTTTTAAACATGACCGTCCGTCATTTAGCACAGCATAGGAATTATTATGTTGTGCAATAAGTGCGGTAAGTTGTCGATTGCCCACGAGAGCGAAGTTGAGCGCGCGAGCGAAGCAAGTGCGCTCAATTTCTTGAGCAGGTAATCCACAACACCACACGAGTTGCATATACCATTTTTTATTACGAATGCGAAGATAATACAAAAGTGGGATCCAGGGGCAAGGTCCCAATGGGGGGTTGCAAAAAGAAAACACGGGTGCGTCAAGTATATTTTCGTGCGGCAAGTCGTAGTTAACGCACGGGAACAAAGGTAAAACTGGCATTGCAATTCTACAGTGAGACATCAACTACTTAGAGACCTCAAAAGTGTACGTAAAGATACTATTTATCCCGCATGAGTAATAAAAAAAACGTATATGTGTGTCAATATTCGTTGGTTTGTAAGTCATGCTTAATATTTGGTATTTTCAAGATGAAATATAATTGAAAGGCAATACTTAAGTATATTCTGATACATTCCAAAAAAATCAACTACTCTTAAGGAATATTAAATGTTGCTTATTAGTGTAATATCAAAAGGGACAATATCAATTTAGGATAACTTTTTATGAAACTGAATCCTATAATCATTTTCTAAATTTGTAAGTACCTAGTCTAAAATATCATTAAATTACTATATATATCTCTTACCCTGCGAACATAAAGCTTTGAGTGGTCTTTAGAACTTTCTTAATACTTATTCCCTAATTTGATAACTAACTTGAGTAAAAAAATAAATAAAACGTTTTATACACATCATAGTATTTATATTATTTTGATTCTGTCGTGTAGTTAATTTTTAAATTGTATTTTAAAATATTTTGTAAACATCTTATTTTAAAACATGATATCCATTAATTTAAGTACAAATTTGCTTTTACTTTTCCATTGAATGTAAGACTGAATTTATGGTCAATTCGGTGTGAATTCTTCATTTACAACTCTTAGTACTTACATACATTTTGAAAATAGAAAGGTGATTAAATGTGACGGTTGTTGTTTAGTAAGAAAGCGATAGAAAGTTGTGATTATTATAATGAATACCGACATCATGCAATTTTGATATGTATTATCCATGTAAACACAATGCCTCCGTTTGGTAGAAAAAATTGATTGTCTTGACTTACGCTGAACTGCTTATTCTGATTTGAATAAATCAATCGAAAAAAAAAAACGATTGAATGTACTATTTATCCAAGTAAATAAGGCATATTACGAGGAGAGGTCAATATATTCGCGGAATGAAGGACTCGGGTGTCAAAAACAAAATCAAAATATTATTGCTTTTTAAATTTTTCGCTTTTTATCGCAATACACTTTCAGACCGGTGAATTAATTTATGCACACCCTCGTAAAAAAAATCTCTTTTGAGTCAAAATACGTCGAGACTGCCTCTTTCAGTTATTCGTCACTTTCAATTTTTTTTCTCTTAGCTCTTTCTTTAAATTGGAAAATAAAAAGTAATCACTAGGGGCGAAAAATCTGGGCTGTACGGTGGGTGGTTTATTAATTTAAAACGGCCCGTGCAATATAACGTGTGTACCGATGCATTGTCGTGTAGAAGCACAATGTCTTTCGTTAATTTTCCTCTTCTTTTAGATTTAATGGTTACTCTTAACTTCTCAATTAAGGTAGCGTAGTACTCTCCGGTTATACTAACACCTTTGTCTTTGTAATGTATGAAAATTATTCCTTCCACATCCCAAAAAACAGAAGGTTTTAGTTTTCCCACAGATAGTGACACTTTAAATTTCTTAGGATAAGGTGTACTTTTTATGCTGTTGCATAGAGTTTTGCTTCGACTCGGGATGATAATAACGAACCCAAGTTGCATCTCTAGTAACCATTCATCCCAAAATTGCAGCTGGATTTTTACCACACAGCGTCAAAACCTTTTTGCTGCGTCAACTCGTTGCTTCTTTTGAAGCGGCGTAAGTATTTTCATCACCTATATTGCGCAGACTTTTGTCCTATTAAGATGGTTGTGTAAAATACTCAAAATACTTGAAGGTGATACGTATTGATGAAGGTATTTCTACCTGTTCTTTTTTTTCAGACGCAGGTTCTCCAATTTTATTTTTTCTATTTTTTCGACGATTTCTTGAAAGGTGGTCTTTACGGGCCGCCCGGCTCTAGGGTCGTCTTCAATTAACCGTCTGCCTTGTTTAAATAAAGCGTTCCACTTGCAAATTATTGTTTTTTTAGGATAGTGATCTCCTTAAACTGATATCATCGCCTGTATAATGATATGCGGTGAGTTGACCTGTTTAGTGGAGAACTTAATAATGGCGCGATACTCAATTTTATCCATAACTGTGTTTGTGTGCGTATCGACATACATTCATGCAGTAACTCAAAAACGGTTAAGCGCAGTAAATTGGTACGCTGGTTATATAAGCGATAAACCGCGCTGTAAATCAAAGTGGGAATTTTCTCCGTTCGCGTTCACACCCTTATTCCACGAATCTATTGACCTCTCCTCGTACTTTATAAAATGTATCCAATGTTGGAAAGGTCAAATAGATTTAATAATACACATAGACTGGACATTTGCAATATTTCTGTACAAAAATTTTGATCTTGTGCGGCACCGACTTTCATAATTACACTTTAGGCATCACTGCGTTCATTGTATCACAGTAAAATTGAGCGACTTGTTACCTGTAGGTAATAAGTTATAGATTACAATTTTATCCGCGTTGTCCGCTCTAGTAGAATACTAAAATTTAAATCTCTGCGAAGGTCACAGATATATGCATCAATAGATTTGTTGCAGAATTCAAATTAACATTTAAATATGTATTTATTATAGCTGACTGTGGCTACTATAAAACGTAGTTATTTTAAAACGTTTTCATGTGTGTCAGTTGGCATATTTTTTGGAACGAAGTTCCTTAACGCGGCTTGCGGAAGGTGTTAATTGGTAGAACTCGTCACGTAAGGAAAAAGTGTTATGCCCCTTCCAATCGACTCTCAGCGACTCTCTCTATCAAATTGACCCTAGTTATTAAGCAAGTGTCGCGGCAGCTGCGCACGACGGGACGTTAATATCGTTTTTCAACATTGTGGTAAAAATATATCTATCTATAATATTATCATGTTACATGCATTCACAAAGAATGGTAATATTACGAAGTAATTAATTTCTTTAGCATATTTTTTTGATTTTTATTTGGTTCTGGTGTTTTTAATTAAAAAAAAGTGAAATCTATTATTAATTTCAAAAATTACGTAATTGTGCAGCTTGATGAACGTAACAAAGATTTTACGAAAACAAGATGGCGATGTTTAGTGCTTTATTTAGTGTTTTTTATATAACTTATAATTCACTATTTTATATCTATTATATCAAATTTTAAGTAAATGAATATTTTTTTAACATATTATTTTGTATATCTCGTTTAATTACTCTCAAAATTTGTTAATCTATTTTACTTTTCTTGTTATGCGAATAATATAAATCGAAAGGAACTTCGATCCAACCAAGTGTCCTATATCTCTAGTTTTTTTTTAATGTTTTTTTTTTTTTAATATCCCAACCGATGCCTGAATATGGTAAAAATTTCATTGCGCGTATTTTAAAATATTTTCTTGTTGTGTAATTATGCATTTTATTTCTATAACAAATACAAAAGTTCTCGTATCGGCCTTCAAAATTAAATATAAAATTTGTTACAAAAATAAAGAGAAATGTAACAGATAGGTCACAACTTTGCTATTACAAGCCTTAGGATTATAAGATTCAAATAGGATCATAGGATTATAATTAAGAAAATACAATTCGGAATAACTGATAATGGCTTCATATGATAAATAATAATGGTAATGATATAAATAATAAATGCATTTATGCATGAATTTATTGTTATTACCACTGTGTGAATCAGCTGTCATTCACATTTTGTTGACACTGCTGATTAATATATTTCTTTCACACCTTGATGAAAAGTTCGCTTTTCGTTCCCTATATCGGGCAAAAATACTAAAGTGGAAAGTTCATTTGGCGAGAGTGACAATACGTGGCGGCAACGCCCTACTTATCTCCCTAGGTGGATAGTATATTATTTCAATGTGTTGTTTTCATAAGGAATATTTGTATTAATATATATATTCCCAAAACCTTTTGTAATTTAAACTATTTTAGTTTAAAAAGTGACAAAAACTTAAACATATAAACGAGCCCGCAGCACATGAAAAATTTATTAATTATGACATTGTAGCCTCGTTTTTGTCTTCATGTGAACTATTTCACTTTAAATAAGTATCATGTTCTGCTACTGGAGTGTTTTTTTTTTCCATCTCAGTAATATAACTGTCAAAATTATTAATACGATGTGAGATTATATATCTATGAATTATTATCAGACTTCTCATGAAATTCAAGTATGATAATATAAATATTTGATAGTATTTAATAATAAAACATCATAAGCTAAGTGATTCAAAATTTATTTAATTTTAAGTAGCATACAACGAAAGTTCTTAAAAATTGCTATTGGCAATAATTTACAGTCCAATTTCTTTTAAACCATGGTGTTATTAAGAACTATTTCACTTTGATAAATTATTTGTGTTTTAAAGAAAGTGATCTAAAAATTGTTCTCAAGTAATAATATTCCATTTAAATTAACCTGTAGGTGTATCACATTTCATCATTGAATTGTACCATGTATGATTGGAGGATGAATCTTAGATTAAAGATCTCTAAAAATCTTAGGCTATTTTGCCGTATTGGAAAAAACTGTCTAGTGACATGTCTATCGGTGGGATGGAAATAATTTTTTCTCAATCTCATATTCAATTGTGTGAGTGAAGGATTAAAAAATACAATTTTTCCAAAAAAGTTAAATCTGTATTCTGTGATTATTAATTTACTTATGTATTAAATTTCTTTTTCATAGCTGTAGAAATGAGAGAACGTCAGGGCTGTGAAACACGAACAAACGGGCAGGCGGACGAATAGACTGAAACTGTAAGGGTTCTAATATTTAACTACGGAACTCTAAAAATCAATCGACTCTAAATCAAATTCTTAGTTATTTAAATACATGGTTCGATCCTTAGATAATGTTAAAAATATTCACAGAAATATACAATGCAATTTAATACAATCCAATATTTTCATAGAAATCGTAATCTGATGTTAAAATAAATAATTTAATCACATATCACTACTAAAAATAAAGACGGCTTATTGACAATCATCAGGCATACGCTATGTTGCTGATGTAGATGAATTATGACGTAAGTTTTTCGCAATTGATTATTTGAATATTGTAAGTTGCAGCATAAATACCAATAAAAAATTATGAAGCTTTATTGACCTGTAACAATAAAATACATACGTAAGGAATATAAAATTGTATTAGGTACCTAGTCATAATGTGATGTAGGCTTTAACTGAGTATTAATGATATTTGTAGGGTTTGTAGAAAAAAGTTTTGATGGCTTTTACACGTACATGAATATATTACATAAGACATCGTTTCTGACTCCGTCATTATAATTGTGTGCGCATTGTGTCCGTACTTACTTAAATTCTGGCAATTTTATGTTTTGCAATTGTTATCCTAATGTTCGGAGTAGAAGTGTAGTCAATTTTATATAGTGGAAAAATAGGGAACTGTAGAAAACAGGATTAGAATTGATACAGCTTTATATAATTTAAGAAAAATTTGATTGTTTTTATTCTGTCTCTGTTTTGAGGAAGAAATTTTTAATTGTGATTATTACATTTGGCTGTCCATTATCCAGTGTATAGGAGAAGCGTAATAATAATGTTCAAAATACTTGTGTGGTGTTTCATTGTAAATAAACTTACGACCTAATTATTTAATGTATTAGTTCTAGGCTTCAGCACGCGGTAGTCTATCACCTGAGTGGAACACACAGCATGGCACGACTGTGTAATACATATTTACGAATATTTTTAAACCTATATGTTATGATTTTGGCTCATAAATTCTATTTCTAATACTTATAGTTTTTTTTTGAAATTTAAATTATTATTTTTTTACTATGCAGGGAACTTATCGAACATCGCTAATTATTTCTAGTCGACTTGAATTTTGAAATTTGTATAATGTACTTGGGTACTTACATTAATTCCTATGTTATACCTATGAAAAGGAAAATACTTAATTATTTATTTAACAAAGATCGAGATCTAGACAAAATGTTACTATGTTGTAGTTTAAAGTACTGATTACATTTCATAACTTAGAAGGTAAGTATTCAACTTATTTTTGTGTTGCTAAGTAAATTAAAAGGCTATTTAAGGAGAAATATACTCTGTTCTGACGTATCGATAATAATTAAGTACACATTTTATTAGAAAAACAGTAATTAAATAATATACCTTTTGGATTCCATATTTCAAGAGGAAAAATAAACTCTTATAACATTATAGTCGAGTCTCTCTGTCTGATTATCTAAACTTTGTCGCAGTCGATTTTCTAAGAAATTGTTGATTATAGTAAAATTAAATGTAATTCAGTACTTAGTACATTTTTGAATTATTACTAATACTGAATTTCTAAGTACTGTAATTGAATTTAAATCTAATAAACGTATGATGGAAAGAGCAAGTAATCTATCATAAACACCTTCGAAAAAATCCCTATCAAAGTTTGGTGTAGCCTAAGACTTTATACCTAACTTAGCATCTATATCTGTAGAGGATAGTTTTTTTACAGTACGAGGCCTTTATGATTTGCATAAATATATTTATATGCTGAGCTATTTTTTAGTTTCGTAAAGTGGAGTATGAATGGAAAGGGTTTTTATTTTACATATAAGTAGCTTAAATATTAGGTATTGCGAGCTATTCGTAAGTTTTCGTGAAATTAACAGATTATGGTGGGGTGTGCCTATCTAGTGCTATCTAGTGAGGTGGTAGAAACCTAACACAAGAGCAGTACAAGTATTGGTAACGTGACTGAAGTTTTGGGCCAGTGTTGTGCTTTGATTATATATGTATGCTAACTGTGCCTAATACTGTACTATCTATTGAATTCTGTATTTTGTTTTTGTTCTGCTATATTCAATTTTCACTCACACGGATACTTCACTGCTCATAAAAAACATCTCATTGCTTTTCTGATTTGTCAGTAATTCCTAGGTACAATCTTGTAATTAAACGATAGTTAGTCTTTTAAAAATCCATGGGGGCATAGAAGATATTTTGATTTTTATATTTAACTTATACTTCACTAGCTTTTGCGTACATCTACGCCTGCGTAGACATAAAATGAATTTCTTCATTTATACACATAAATAAATGAATATATATTTAATAGTTGTTTTTATATATTTTTTAGTTTTCGAAAAAAATATCTCTCTCATCTTAAAATATTTAAAAAATAAATTTTTTTTTGGTTACTCTACTGAGAAATGGCAATTATGACTTCTAAAGATGAAATCATTTCTTAATTAATTATTTCAACAATAAAAATATTTTAAAAATGGTTTTAAACAATAAAAATTTTTTTTAAGAAAATAATATTTTTTTTAACGTCAAAATTTTTTAATGTCATCGAAATAGTAAGAACTTGAACTTTGTACTTGTCGACTAGACTACTGTGTTTGGAGATTTCGCGTCGCGTTGGGAAGTGGTAAGTAATTATTGACCAGGCTAACAGTATGGGATGAGAAGTGGCGTTAAATTTTAACCGAATTAAAATTTGTTATCTTTGATCGCATCTACGAGTGGAGCGTGTTCTACAAAAGGAATAAGTTTTTTTTGTTTCGATGCGCAGGAAGTGGAAATCTTCAAGGAAGAAAAATACCCGGCCACCCCACTATGCGGCCCTCCAGGGCGCCTACCGAAGGAGATCTGCTATCTCTTTCATTATTTTCCTAATAGAAAACTTATTATAACTATCATAAAAACCATACGAAATTAAATTATCGAAAAACTTTTCTATTCTATTTACATGTCTGGCCGTGCCCGCATTACTTTCTATACGAATTTCTATAGATTATATATTATCCTATAGATCATATAGAAACAGGAGAACACCGTGAGCTGTATCTGGTGGCGTTTTTGTCCTATTCTTTTCCTCAATTTTTACTCTGTACCTGTGGCACGTAACTCTCTATATCAAAAGTGACAACCTAACCACTCAGATTTGCTTGTTTATCTGTGGCATATAGCTATTCGTATCAAGCGTTTGCCCTGCGATCTGGTCACGTGTCTGATCTAAAAACTTTACCCAGATACCTCGATGGATAAATTAGTTTTATCCATCTACTTAAAAAGGGATATAAAACAACCGCCAGAAAATATTCTTTAACAAGCTTAATTGCCTCACTCGGTGCTCGCATTGTCCATGCTATCCTAGCATGCCACCTATCATTTTCACTCCAGGATGATGTTGTCTGTCCTATATTGCATAATACAGTTTTTAATACTTAATACATAATGATATTTAAAAGCTTTACGAATATAATTCTAAATAATTATCTTTATATTTTACTATATATTGCAATATTATAAATCATTTTATATTCATTCTACTACGGGCATGGCCGTTTATAATATACGAGAAATATGCTTTACAATTTATAAATTTTTTTACAATTTTAATATATACATTTATACACACAAGATCTCTTTAATAATAAAAATCTCGTGGTTTATGGCAATTGCATTTTTATTATAAATTGTATATAAGCTACCCTCAAGTTTTTTGCTCGCTCTTTTTGAGCTTTTGAGGAAAACTGTTTGTGTACGAAAGGTTAATTCTAAAAAACATATAATTACATATTTCAAGTGTTAGGTATATCGTAATCTACGTAATAAAGACAATTTGTATTGAGTTTATTTTTAAGTATTTACATAATTAAAATTATGCTATACAATCTAAAACTAACGTTATTCACTTTATATAAAACCTTATTAAACAATTTTAATTTTTCTTCAATTACATTAAAAATCATATGCTTATTGTTTAAAAGTACGCGTAATAAAATTATTGCTTGATATGCATTTATATACCGAAATCGTATCATGTGGAAATCTATAGTCTCTGCCTACCCTTCTGGGAATTGGGCGTGCATTTATATTATTATTAGTATTGAAAATCCGCTATTCATGATAATTTAGCTGTACCGGCCAACACTCGCCCAGTAATAAACAATGTGCGCCGCAAAATGTACAGAGAGGAGCCCATAATTGTCTGCCGGGCGTGGCAAAGAGAAATAAAATGACCTTTACGACTTGAAGGCTATCCGACGAAACTCGAAGGTCGAGATTTCTGAACGGCAATGTATGACGATTAGATATTTTTTAGGGCTAGTCTTTTATAAAGTTATCCTTTTCCACTAATTTATGTCATAAACCAGTTTAGTAAAACCACTGATTAGAGCTTCTGAAAATAAAATGACATATAAAGAAAGCATTGTAAATATTGAACGATTGGTGTCTAATTTCGAAATTTAACAGTGAATTGGATTAAAATGAATAAAAAAGTCGTAAACAACGCATATTCATCACATAGCTTTCTGTTGCTGTGTAATATGCATGTTTTTAAATGATTACAAAATATGAATTAGGTATAACAAACAGCGTTTGACTTTTAAGTGTTTATAATTATTTTGAATTCTTTAATTTTGAATGTCATACTTTTTTCTATTAGTCTGGTCCACCATTTATAATATTTAAAAATGTGTTAACTTGCTACCCCTGTTGAAAACATCCAATACAGTCCCATACAAAACAATAGAATCTGTAATCTATCTGGAAGAAAAAATTTCCAGATAGAGTTAAATTTGGAATCTATATGTAAGTCCATCATAGCAAGGTTTCTTTATTGGACTTAATGGGATTGTAATGTTATTTGTATCTGTATGGATCCTAACTGCACCTTACCTGTACGTTTGTATCCGTTTTTATCGTAAGTCCATGTGGACATAAAAACCAATGTGGATTTCCGAATACGAAATAGAAAATGTTTTTAATGCTTTTTAATGACAATTCCACAATCGGAAAAAATGATGTATTCTATATGTAAATCCCAGATAAGAACTCTGCAGACATATAAGTTCCATTAAACTTTCCGTTTCGTCCCTTCGAAAGTTTTTATGGGTATGGATATGGCTTTGCAGCGACAAAAGCACATTAGATTCCGATACAATCATTTCTTATTGAAATCTATTGGATGTTTTCAACAGGGACTGCAAGTTAAAATCGTGTGATAGGTCATTGGATTCGTAGAGACATCTAAAAAAATGTGCAAAAATATGAAATCTATAACATCAACATTTGTAAATTTTTTTACATTATTTCAAGAGTATCTAATTTTTTGCTAATAACAAGAATTTTATATAAATCAACAAATGAAATATTCCTGTAGAAAGAAATTTTCCAAAAAATATTAACTTTCGAATTTCCACTTTATTATTAACACTATTTAATATTGAAAATAGTAAGGCTTTTAACAATAGACGCTGTACCTTATGATGGTATTATGGTAAAAGTTTATAATGAATAAATGCATTTCCAATCCCACCATAAACATAGCATCAATTTATTGCGAGTTAATCACGATTTCGCTATAGACTGCGGAGTTTGCTTGCCTTTTCACCATAATCTTTTTGCATGTTCTTGTTGTAGCTAACACATTTTTCATCACCAGTGATCAATGTCGATTCATTAGATTTCTTTCAGTGAGCTCGTGTGGAACCCTAGTAACGAGCTTTTTTGTACATGTCGTTTTTTTCGAATAGATTAAGACCGTTTTGTGGTCGATCCCCAGTTCTTCAACTATGTCGTAAGAACTAATATGCCGATATTGCTCGACTTTTTCAAAAGGACATTTACTTTATCCGTAAATGATCGAACACAGCGAACTTCATCATTGACATATCTTACATTTTTTTCGCGGTTTGTGTCGCATTTTTCTCTTTTTTGTAATAAAACTTCAGTGCATCGAATTTCTACATTAGGTTGACTCATTTCGGTGGATAGAAAAAAAATAGTAAAATGGCGGGACACCGTTTTAATTTTTCTTACTCTTTATTAATCAAATCAAATCAAAAATATCTTTAATTCGTAGGTAATGAAATTATATTTGAAATAAGTCATTAATAAATTCGTTTCGACATTACCACCCATTCCAAATGCTGATTAACCGAGAGAAAAATGGGCAAGAAACTCGAGGCTTGCTCTTTTTACTAATCAATACAAAGGATTAGTAATTTATAATTTAATCAAAATTTAAAAATAATATGAAATAAACTGATAAGCGAGCAGCTCAATCCCAGGGGCTTTTTTCATTAAAATATTCCAACACGGTATAATAGCCCTTGCCATATAACTTTCTTTTAACGATACGTTTAAACTCAGAAAATGACAAATTTTGAATTTCAGCTGAGATCTTATCATAAAAGCGCACACATATCCCCTTAAATGATTTATTAACTTTACTTAGACGGGTCTTATAAACAGCAAGATCGTTCTTAAATCTAGTGTTAATGTTATGGATGTCGCTCCTTTTTTGGAACGATTCTATATTTATCTTGACATATACCAGGTTTTCGTATATGTGTTATGATGCTAAAGTTAGGACATTAATTTCCTTAAATTTTTCTTTGTCATTTTGAGATGTCATTTTGAAAAATGACATCTCTCAAATCATAAACAGCACGAATAGCTCGCTTCTGCAGCACGAAAACTGTGTTAATATCGGCTACGTGACCCCATAACAAAATTCCATAGGTCATAAGACTGAAATAAATTAATCTCGCGGTGCTTTCGTCTGTAAGTCATGTATTTGATGGTATCAAAACTAGCCAGATATAAACGGCACAACCAAAGGGATTTTACTGTAACTTTCTACTTACGAAATACGAGATAACTTTTTTCCCCACCTAATATTATTATCATCTAGGTACCGGTTAGGAAAATGTAACGAGAAAAAAGCCAGAAAGCACAAGGAGTAAATTTGGATATATATTATATTCTGTGGGTATAAATTTGGGTGGCGAAGGTCTGTGATGGGGTCTAGAAGAAGGCTTTTCTTTTAAGTTTTTCTTCTTTGGCCTTTCTGAAAAATTGTGCAGATGAATCAGCAATTTCTTTAAGGATCGAAGCATCAGAGTCTAAATTGATGGCTTGTCCTCGGATTCCAAGCCCTTGAATGGCCGGCGTCCTTCAAAGCAGTGTACTGTCTCTTATTTTGTTCATTCTTTATTCCGAAGATTTACTGAAAATTGATAACATTCGTTGCTATGGGGATGATAATACTGAGGGTGTTTTATAGTCTGACCACTATAACATCTCTTAGAATCGTGTTAATGACAGTCGAAACCAACTTGTGTCTGGAATAGAGTCATCCTTAGAAAAAAATCTAGAAGTAATATAACTTTTTCAATTTAACCCCGGGAAGTAGAATATCTGGATAGCAAAATAAAACTAGGTTCTAAAAACTTAGGGATGCTCAGTAGAACACGACAGAACTTCAAGATGGAGTTTCGCTTTCTATTTTATAAAACAAACGGCCCACCATATCTGGTTAGGTTCTCTTGTTACCTATGGGCTGATGTATCTCAATATCAACTACTGCTTTTAAATCGTGTCTCATGTCGAGCATCTCGAATTGTCGACGAACCCCTAACATTGAGTCAGCTCGACCTATCATATTTTTGCAAATAGATGATATAATATCTCAATGTATGCAATATCGCATAAACTACAGGAAGTGTTCTGAAGAATTATTTAACCTCAATACTGTCATTTATGTTCATCGCCATTCCACTCATATATATATATATATATATATAGTATATACCAAGAATTATTACGATCTTAATGGCTAGTGCTCTAATACCATACTTACATTTTGTGGGGATTTTTTGTTGCATATGGTAAAACTTTGACCGATTTGTAATGAGCGTATTCTTTTCTAAAAAGTCGGCAACGAACTGGTGATCCCCTTAGGGTTGCGGGTGTCTATGGGCGGCGGTTATCACCAATATACTCCTCAGTGGGGTGCATACTGTTTACTCTTTAAATATACCATAAAATGTTTAGTAAAAGATGAATTAACTATCCGATTCGAATTTTACTCAACCTTGATTAAACTATTTCACTATTTGATTAATTTAAAAACATTATTATGGAATAATAAACGTTTGATAAGACGGAAGCGCATTTATCGAATAAATGGTTGTAGATATCGAACATAATTTAAAGTCATTTATCAGACATTTTTGGAGTTCAAAAAGAATCAAAACAAAACGCCCAGCTATATAAAAAGTCTCACAAAGTGTACATAGTTTATGTCATATGCATTCTAAATTCTTATTGCCTATTGATGTTTTCCATTCTGCAATTCCTTTTTCTCTGGTTCCTTTTCTCTTTGATCATCTTAACTTTGAAAAACATGTTACTTTTGTTACATTTTTTATTTTATTATCATTATTAGAATTATTAATGAAATAATAAATCGTCAACAAGACCATATGCTGTTTTAATTTTGCCTTTAACGTTCAATTAAAATTTACGATGTCAATATTTCATCAGGAAATTTGCACTTTCTAGTTTTTACTGAAAAACATGAAGATGACGATTTAACAAAGTCGTTTTATTATAGTTCTTGTAATAAAAAATAGGTACATTTTTTTTTGTCTCTGTTTTAGAAAATTTTTAAAAATATATGGAGGATGAATGTTGTTCTCTATCAATCAAATTCAGGACACTGCAATTGACTGATAAATTTAGATAAGGGAAAGTAATGAAACAGATGAAGCCTTTTCTAATCAGCAAGATCCGATCCAAAGCAGAGAGCATTTTATCCGAACGAATCATTTTCCTAGATTTATTTAAATTAAATGGATATAATAAATATTCTTTAATATAAGTTTACGGTAAGTGTAAGTATAAATGCTACGGTTCAAATAAAATAAATTCCTTTCATTTTTTTTCAATGCGAAATAAAAGCACTCTTTAGTTTCGTAGTTGCTTATAAATAATTTATATGCATTATCTGTCCATTGTTCGTGAACCCTTTTGACTTTGCTAATCAGGTAATCAAACAAAAAAATGCTTTTAAATTCATTCATTCTTGACATGAATGGGACTCCAAATTTTATCATCGTTGTCCCAGTTTTATTTATTGTCAAAACATACATCACATGAGCATTATTGAGTTTATTTGTGTTCTTTTTTAACGTCTTCTTTCGTTATTACGTACGATATTATTTACGAGAGCTAAAACATTAATAATTTAAGGTTAAAGTATTCTTTAACGTTAGGCGATCTATCTTTTACTCTATCCATACAATGATATTTTTTAATAGATTCATCACATTTTTCGATAAAATATGTTTAAAATATGACTATATTTAAATGGAAAATAAAAAGAACTGCATATACTTTTAAGGGTGATTATTATTTTTGCTATGTTTATTTTACACGAAACATGGAAGTGCACATCGCACTTGGCCGTATTTGCGAACTGTCTTGCATTCACAATACGTACGTAATGCATATGATAGAACGGTAGACCGATGAGCAGATAACGAATTTGTATGGAGCTGTGATAGTGACTTAAGTATTGCTGGACCGTTTGGAGTGAAGTTCGCGTAATCGTGTTACAGTTCGACGTCGTCTTCGCGATAATATAGTCGTGTGATTTTAATTATCATTGTTCCCTCTTGCAAAATAATAATACCTTTAATAGGTAATATGCCTTCAGAATGTGTAAAATTGACTGACCTAATAAAAACGTGTACTTCATTTTCATACTCCGTAGAGGTAACGCCTGAAATTGATATAGAAGAATTGAACAATGTTGAGTTACAGCCATTATTTTGCTCGATCACGTGGCACGCTAAAACACATCGATGCAAGAGTTTAGACATACCGCCCATAAAGGTAGCACAAAAACTAAAGGATAAAGGAATTAATGTACTGCTGCATGTGTCTTGCGATTTTTTAAGGAAAAGCTATTTGGATGCTCTATTAAATAAATTAAAGGATATTCAAATCTGCAATTTATTTATCGTTTTAGGAGGTAAGTAAAATAGGTAATCTGAAACTGAGAAATGGTGATTTTTTTTTATTATATTTGCTTATCTTAATGGACCTTATTTAGTTTAACCTAATTTGTGCAGTTTGTATTGCTAGAAATTATGAGTGTACTAGATACATATCTAGTCTACTAAATAAAGGAATTCATATAGGTGTATAAATTTGTAAAAGTGGAACATTATTTTTATACATAATTAGAATTGATATTCAATGGACTAGGTAGAGATTACAATTTCTGCCACATACAGATAAAAACTTCACTTTTAAATTATGCTTGTAATGTTCGATGGTTATCGAAAACAAACGATAAACGAATCGAATGTAATATTTTTTTAGTTATGTAGATTAAAACATGGTACAATTTATGACATTTTTCTTTTCAGAAAGCTTCGATCCAGCTACTTCTGACTTTAAAAACACTAAAGAATTGATATCTTATATAAGAGACAGAACAGGAGACTACTTCTGCATTGGTGTTCCTGGATTTCCAGATTATGATGATGAAAAGCTCAAACTGTTGAAGGATAAAGTTGCTAATGGTGTGGACTTCATACTAACTCAAGCTTTCTTTGAGAGCTCAGTATTTCTACACTACGTAGAGAGATGTCGTGACTTAGAAATTAATATTCCAATATTAGCCGGGGTGTACATATTTGAAACTTTGCAACAATTAAGAAGTTTTATTAAGATGTGCAGAGTAAAAGTTTCGGAATGTTGTCTAGATCTTATGAAAAAACAACACGATGAAAGTGAATCCGCATTAATAAGCGGTAATTATATGAAAACTTTAGTTTTCGATATAAACAATTCTATTGACGGAAAAATTCATTATCATTTTTTTACCTTAAATAAACTAAAAAGAGTATTTGCGTTTGTAAATGATGTAGCCATATCTTAAATGGCCATAGTTTACGAATTGGCATTTGTTTGTAAGTAGAGATCACTAGAAAACTTCAATTTCTACTTTTATTAAAATTGTGTACATCTAATCTTTATGTTGCCTATTTGTTATCCCAAAATCATTGATGTATTCGAAAATAGCGAAAATAAGATTATGCTAATGGTGCTGGTATTACATTAAGCGATGATGCGACCGTGATATAATGACCGTGACCTGACATTTCTTACATTAAAATAATTTCAGTATGGATAATTACATTATCTCGATAAAAACAGATAAAATACACCGAAAAACATAGATAAGATATAATATCCAAATATCTATCGGGATAATAAGTAAGCATTAAGGTTGCCTACTGTGTTTCGAGTAGAATAGCGGGAGGAATAATCTACACGTTTACATAAAATATTTTTAAAAGGAAAAAATTAGGGTCAACTGTACAGTTTATTAAACTGAAATTAAATATCCGGAGTTGGCTAATAAAATATTTATTTTGTCTTACAAGTTTTTTTTTTGTACCATTTTAACCTAGGCAACCCATCATTTAGAGGTATTCGCACTTATTGTAATTTGTTTCTGATACAATAAAACAAATGTCTAATTATAATTTAATTTTTTTCAAAAAAAAAAAGGAAACAATTTTAATGTATGGCATTATATTTGGTATTATTTATTCTCCTTTTTTTTTGGGAAATTAATATTTTACTATGCATCCCTAGATATTTGATTTTAATATACTAAAATCTACACTCAATGTTAATTTCATTCCTTCAAAAATAATTTTTTTTAAGTATGTAAATCTTATACTCGGTAGTATTTCCTTTCCACCATTCTAACAAAAATTTGGATAACAGCTCTAGTGCTTGCTTATTGCCTCGGTGAATATTCCTGTTTATAATATTTACAGGCAATTTCTTTTTGAGGTTGATTGGCTGACCTGCGCTCCATATTTCTATAATCTATTACAAATTCCCTTTCCGAAATATTTATGGGTGCCTATTTATTTATATCAGTAGTTTTAACGATTATTCAGTTTTTCTGTTGTATAAACGCGACTTTTAAAATTTGCTCAGTTTTGATTCTGAACTTTACTGAGCTGGAAGCAAAACTGCGAGGGAAAATGACAATGTTCACTAACTGTCGCTTATTACAAGTATAGGCATGTCGTGAAAATGTGTGTTGTATTTTGGATGTATGTATTTGTGCTGTAAAAGAGGGCATTTTAGCAGAAGCGGAGATACAGGAGCTTGGCTCTTCGCGAAAGCGAAGGTTACCGGAATGGGGGCCAAAAAATTCATCATACTTTTCATTATACATAAATTTTAAATACCCTTTGAATAATATTATTCGGCCTTTTTAGAATAGTTTACACCACACATCTTGCATTTTGTTTAACCATTACTAAATGGTTGCTAAATGTCACTTGTTTTCTGGCTAATTATAATACTTAAATTATGTTAACTACTATTATCATCGGTGCGACCGAACTCCCAAATATTGTTTAAAATGTATATGAACAACACAAATCGTTTGCGCTCATAATGATATTAAGGACGATAAACTGTTATTTGTTTCAACTTTATTGATTGGAAATTAAAGTTTGCATTTTAAAGTCTGTTATACGATGCCGTTTTCTTTATTTTGATGGCTAAATATTCGAAATTAAACGGTATTGTAATATATTAAGAAATTACTTTATATATTTTAGTAAAGTTCTTTAAAAAAACTTTCATGACGCGATCTGCGCAAAAAAGGATACCATTGGGAAACTAAAAGAAAACTAATCTGGTAAACATTTTATGTTAAGATAAAAAATATTCATTATTTTCCTTCTCACGTTATGATTAATTTATATTTATTATTATAGTTGTTATTATTACTAATGTGCATACAGGATGGAATCGAACATGCATCTTTCCGCAAATATTCATAATCTCTTCCTTCTATAGAACAACTTTGCCAAAGTAACTATAACAAATATAAATCATAGAAAATATGCTTATAAATAATATAGATACAACCCTATTAAATGCTCAATTAAACTAAAGTGCGAGCGCCAGGCGCTGCCGCCGCGCGCCACGCACTTCGATAATAGTGAAAAGCATTGTTAATAATTACTTAAGTATTAATCACACACAACCTTAGTTTCAAAAACGTCAATAATGTAAACGTAACACTTATACTAACAAAATATTTACTTGTCGTTGGACTTCGTAAAGTTCAACGAGAAACACGCGCACACACGCGTCCACCCACGGTACGCGTCTGGGTCACGCGATCGTCTGCAGGCAAGTGGAGGCCATATTCCATAACGTAGAATTGGGTGGCAAGGGGCGGGAGTTGCGGCATCACTCACGTATTTTTTTCACAGGGTTGTCGGTACGAATTTTTTATGTACATGTTCTAAACTATTTTTCTTAAAAAAGCTACTTCAATGAGTATTTTTCTTTGGCAAAGTTAAAAATAAAGGACATTATGAATGTTTGCGGAAATATGCATGATCTATTCTATACGGTATATGCCCATTTGTATGTTACTACTTGTGTTTAAATGATTTTCAAAAAGTATTGGCATTTCAATTTGTAGTTTAAATGAAAATCTAATTTATTGGAATTACATTATTATTATTTCAATAAACAATTTTTGTTATAGACAATTTTGGAAAAATTAGCTCAATATTTAGAAAAAAGATATTTATATGTCTATAAACCGACTAAGTAAGTTCTTTGTTTTTCAATAGGTATTATTTTGCCGATGTGAAGGTATCGATAACTGTTATCATTAGCATGCACCAAACGTTTTTTTAAATCTGTTTGTGGGCCTAAAATCATATAAATAGTATACTATTTATTATGCATTATTTACTTGATAAATACAATATGACCCAATACTATTTTCTATGCTTTTGGGAATTTTTGCACGGTTTTAAAATACAATCGGGCATTTTGTATGACAACTGTCTTCAGATATGGTTATCTGGAGACTGTGTCTCCCATTAGTGTCCCATTTTTGACAGTTCTATACATCGATGATTTATTACGCAATAAGTAGTGATTAATTGAGTTATAATGTATCGTCTAAGTACACGACTCAATCATATGTGATAAGCAAGCGTTCAAAGTCAAGTTACCCCCTTTCTCTTCCCTACCGCTCACTATCCGAGTTCCACCTAACCCTACGACATATATATTCTTTAGAGTTCCATTTCATACTTATTTCGATGCGTTTCGCAAATTCACCGCGCAGCGTCGCACCGCGCGTGATGACCAACTGTAAGTAAAGCTCCATTATAATTCCGTTAATAACTTGGTGAAGGCAGAAACAGAAATGCGATTTCTTGAAAAAGCTCCACATTTGCGGAAGCGGTAACAAGTTATTACAACTCTAAAATGTGAACCATACTATACACTATATATAATTATTGGACTAATAGGTGATTTCGATTTAAAAAATAATAAAGCTCTATAAGAAAACATTAATTGAACCATGCAACATTGTAGGCTGAAGATCCCAAACACTTAAATATTTTGAGACAAAATAGTAATGGAAGCCGACAGTCATTTTTCTCGTTGAAATATATATCACGCCTCTATTTTGTAAAAAACGTAGGCATATTGAAAATGAAAGTGTTCTGATGAGGGGATTATACCGGCACCCCTCTGAATTATTATCACATAGAAAGAAAAATGGGTTTTATTTCAAACGCGGAGCAATACTTAGATCACAATCGAAATCAGGAAACTAGGATATGAACTTGAACAAAAGCTTATCCCTAATTTATAGCCAAATAATTTTGTTGTTACGGATAATACACAGTATCACGCTGTAAATGTAAATGAGGTACCGTAGTTCATTTCTTTCAAATCGGATATGTAAAACTGAAAATATTTTGTCTTTCTTTTATATTATTTTGTGATAAATGAAATATGGACGATATAAAAAATATGATTATTAAGTAGTTACAATACCTTATTCATTAACATTAATTTTATATCATTTTTAATTAATAATAATTTTAAGTGTATAAAAATTTTCGTAGGCTTTAGAAATTATTATTGTTAACTTTTTACTTAAACAGCTTTTTGAAATCGATTTTTAACTATTGAAGTTATACTTCTTTAGGCGCGTTATGAAAAGAAGATGAGAGTTAAATTTCAAGATGCACGCGCATCGGCGTAATACAAAATTAACAGGTTGAAGCTATCCGCATCGAATTCGAATTCGAATTTCGAATAATTAGAGAATTTATGTTACACTTAATGTAAAAAAATAAATATTTATTTATTTAATTATTAAAATTTAAACTAAACTTTGTTGACTGTGTTGACTATCCTTTTCCAGTCCTTTTATTATTTTATTGTAATTAATTATTTGCATGCAATTTAAAACTATTTTTTAATGATGCCAAAGAAGTGTAACTTCTCATGCGCGTACATAAGTACACGCACGATTTTTCTTTCCATTATCAGATTTTTTACCTTCTTGCGACGAGAGGAGGTAAGAAATGCATAACATACACCCATGCGCCGCGCCCACGTGCGCGGGTAGTGTGGAGCCGAAACCCACTATTTTTAGTGGGTTTTAGCTTCGCGTTCTCACTGAAGAAAAATAACAGGTCTGCAGTGCTGTTAGCTGGAAAACTGTGACAGTTTCACTGAATGTGGCCGAACATCACGTGAGGGTGCCGACGGCAGGTGACATGTCCTATGGACGATTCCTTAAGCGATCACCTCGGCATAGGATACCGACGCGAGTCGGGTCCATTTGTCCTACATGGTACGGAAGCGGCCCGGTGGAGTGGAATGATATGACTTAATTAGACCTTACTGACTAAGCGGTTCCTAAGCTTAGCCAGTTATTAGTGTTGTTGACTTCCATGAAATTTTCAAATTCTGCTGCCGTAAGAGTGTCAGGTGGATCGGTGAGTATATTTTGTGGCCTGCGGATAAAATGTTAAGGTTGAAGTGGCCCATAGGAGGAAGCTGAGTGGAGGAACGCATTAGAATGTGATTCCGCGATATTGAAAAAATGCTTAGATATGTATTTCATAAATTTGGTTATGGTAGTGAATTCTAGATCCCTGTGACGTACTGAATTTCGAACGCATCAGTGGACGTTCGTGGACCATTATCAGACCATCGTTACAAAATGAAATGTATAAGACTAATGAAACCAAAACGAATGAACCTCAACTCGAGGAATTTACTAGTAGCCCTGAAGAATTTCAATATTCACCTTTTAGATCCATCATTAGACCCTTGATATCAATGTAATATACCTTCGGGATCTATCAAAACAAATCAAATTATCCCAAACTCGAAGGTTTACTATTAGACATTAATGAGTAGCTTCTGTCAATAAACCGCAGTATTATTCCTTAACTTCTAATCATTAAGGACTGCTATGCCTTTCATCATTAGCTCAGCAGCATGAGATGATGACTCTCAAACTCAAACATCGGGATAACTAAAAAAAAGAGTTCATACACAAGTATATGTGCCTATAATATTTGACGGTACCCCTCCATTGCCCTGGGATTCCATCATAAGATCCTGACTTGGCGACAATAGGACCACTTAACAAAATAATACAAAAAAAAAATAGTTTTCGAAAATTGGTTTACAATTGACGAAGATGTCGTGTAAGATACAAACAAAAAAAAAATGTACAGACGAATTTATTAATTCGTGATATTTTTGTACTTATTTAAAAAAATGAAAACGTTTTTATTTTGACAAAGTTTATTTTTTTAGGCTTTGACAAATGTGGACCAATCTATAAACAAATTAAACCTGCGATTGACAGTTGGCAATATTTACATTGATAACCTTATCTAAATAAAGAGAGTTTATTATCTGCTATTTCCTTGGTGGTTTCTAGCGTTGAAGTCATTCAAAAGAAAACTTATGGTAAGCATACATTAACTACTATCTAGTTAGGGATGACATTAAGTTACTTGTCGGTTCTTGTTAAATATTCGTATGATTTGTACGTCGGTCATTGAAAGATATGGTCATTTGATAAGGTGTTTCTCATTTTAGGTAATACTATAAAAAAATGTCGTATCCTACTAAATCTGAACGAAAAAAGTGTTGGGATGCAAGAGATCGGTATTGGGATTGTTTAGATGAACATAATGTGAAGGATTCTTCAGAGCGCCCTAAAGAGTGTAAAGATTTAAGAAAATTATTTGAGACCTCTTGTCCTAGTCAATGGGTCACGCATTTTGACCGGAAACGCGACTACAATGTATTTAAAGATAAAATGTTTAAAGAAGGTTTTGATCCTCTTGAAGAAAAACAGTGATTAGTTGTGACATTGTTACCAGACTGTTAATGTTTTCTTCACATATGTATTTGGTGTTTCTTTTTGTATTAGAGAAATAGTACTTATAATCTTATACATAATGACATAGATCAATTTAGTAGTATTACATACATCTTATTAAATAATTGATAACAGCTGGTAGGAAGACTGTAATTTATTGTAAATAGCACTCCTAGGTGATTAAATATATATTTTGAAATTTTACCAAATTTTATTTCATCCTGTTGACCTCAATCACCAAACTTTTGCAATGGCTTTCAGAATTAAAATAATAAGCAAATAGCCAAATATGGAAGAGAATTTTGACATTCTTAACACTTTGAAACAACCAACAAATGCATTGAAATCAAAATTTTTAAAGGTATGTATACCTATGTTTTTTTAATTATATGCTTATAAATTACTAATTCATGCTTTAAACATTCCAGGCATTTTTATCCACTTCACACAATCCTCATTGGAACAGTCGGGAAGATGATTCTTTTCGGAATAACATTGTAGAGATTCTGTGGGAACACTTGAACAATGGTTTATCTACATTCGAAGATCAACTTCTATGCTCCACCTGCTTTTATAATTTACTACAATTTCATAAAGACAAGTCTTTATTCTTGAATAAAATATTGAATTACATTAACCACAATTATGAAGAAAAATTGAATCAAGCCTTATCAGAAAGTGCAAGCACTGAAATAATGTTATCTTTAATGTATGGGTTATTTCAGTCTTCATTTTTAATTAATACAAAACAAGAAAAAGTAATAATTATTAATATATTGAGTTCATCTTTGAATATCTTAGTGCTGATGGCTTACGAATATTCAAATCACACATATATTGTATTCAAAATGATAAATTTTTTTAAAAAACTTGAAGATACTGAATACATTTCTGAAATATTCAATGAGAAAATACAAAAAACTCTTCTGAATTTAGTCAATCATAATTGGGAAAACCCTGTAAATGGTGTTAGAGATTTGAACAAATCTATATTTGGATTTCTCTGGAAATATCTTGATTTCAATATTAGGTGTAAGATTTTGAAAACTATTATGGGATTCACATGGAATAAAGGAAAATATTTAATGCTCTCTGAAATCATATTAAAACATCCAGGATCAATTTTAAAATTATTTGATGAAAATGAAGATTTGATTAAAGGTTTAATTGGTAGTTTGTACACTACAGGATTAGTTTCTGCAGGTACTGACATGTATAATTCTCTTTTATCAAAACTTAACTCAGAAAATGAGTGGTGTGCATTATTATTATATCAAATAAACCATGTTCTTCATGGAGATTCATTGAAAGCTATAGACAACTTTTCTAATTACTGGTGCCTAATTACATTAAAAAAGTTTCCAGTACTTTTTCTAAAAGTCCTAACTGGATTACAAGTAATAGAATGTTCTGAAACTAATTATAGCATTGTTTGTTTAATGAAACAAGCAAATAGGCTTGGAATGTTAAATAAAGTAATTGGTGATATATTTAGTAGTACATTATTGGAAGATTTACTTATGAAGGCATTAGTAGATAGCAATACAAATTTAAGGCTCTTAGCATTTGAAATAATTTGCACCATACCTTGTACTTATATGCCTAGTGAATGGGAATGTACTTATGTACTTCAATTTCTAGAAGACAATATAAATACTGATGCAACAGTTTTAAGGATAAGTATGTTGAACAGCCTAAAACAATTTCTCAGTAAAATACATGTTGCATATCTTAACAGTATTAAAAAATCTGATTATACCTGTATTGATCCGACCTTGTTGAATTTCTGTTCTAATGTCCAATCACTCGTGAATATGTCATTAGATTTCAAAAATGCAAATTATCAAAGAAAAATCACAACTATTAAAATATGTGATGCTCTTTGGACTTTTTTCACTGATGTCAAGAGAAAGAAACAATGCATTATGGAAAAAACACAAAAAAGAAATTTAATGCAAGTATTAGATAGTGCTGGTGTTTGGACTTTCAATGACGAAAAGTTTATTCAAAAATTATTTAAGATGTTACAAGATCCTGCTAATGATATACGAGAAAATGTGATTGATGTTATTTTGAATCATTACAGTTGCATATTTGAGAAGACTGAAATGTTCAATGAATTAATTGAAACTGGATTTATATGTATTGAAAGCAAGTTTTTTTTTTATGAGATTAATTGTGGACAAAGTATACTGAGATTGATCGCAAACATGCTTGTGAAACACAAGTGCAGGAACTTGAAATATTATAGTGTAGAAGCTTTATTTTTACATGTATTTGAAACCCTTACTGAAGAATTTCATTACCATAAAAATATAGTTCAGTCAGTTGTAAATGGAATACAACTGCATGCTTTACTTAACACTTTGACGATAATAATTGAAATTTGTATACAAAATTTGTATTCAATAGAAAATATTTTAAATGAGTCACAGTCGAGTCAGTTGCTTGATATGATAGAAGAGATTTCCACACAATTTGTTTGGGAAGAAGATGGGTCTATCAGTTCAGATTTTTCTAAAATGAATCTCATGGTCGAGGAGATGATAATAAAATCTAACTGTAATGTTAACAGAACTGATGAAACAAAGATATCAGGACTTCATCAAATTGTATTAAACTGCATGTGGTTAAATGTTAAGGTAATTTATTATAAAGTTACTCTTTATTTCTTTTTCTCCTGATATTGATTATATGCTATCACACATTTTATCATTCTCAACTACAGAAATATTCTGACTATTATATGTTTTAAAACATGAAATAATATTTAAAATTGCATATTAATTTTGACAGGCTTCTTGTGATTTATGTGCAATGCTAATCAGAAGTTTTACTGGTGACTACTATTTGGAATATTGCCAAAAATGCCTAAAAATTATAATTAAAGTACTTGAAACTTCAAGACATAAAGGAGCTATTGAAGCTGCAGGAAGTGCCTTAGGTGATTTATTTTTTTCTTATAAATGCTGGTCAACTTGAAAAGAATATTTATTGAAGAAAATTTAGAAGTTTTTTGATGTATTTAAGTAAATCAAATAATACAATTTTCAATTTATAAATCTATTTTTTTATTATCTTGCAGTTGTTTATATACGAATATCTATTTATGCTACTATGTATAGCATCTGTTTGTAGATTCAATTTTTTAATTTTTCAAAAAAATGATAGATTTTCATTTCACAATTAACTGACCCTAATTCTACCATATTAAAAATCATTCTGTATGTCCTTTTTATAACTCAAGAACGGCGTGACTGATTGTGATAAAAATTGCTACACTGCAAGATCATGTGATTGCACACACGATAAGCTACTGTAGGTCAGTCTGTCTGTTTGTTTTTCTATCTGCATCTTTTATAATTTTAAAAGATTTAGTCGATTGTGATGAAAATTGGCTCACAGTCAGAACATGTGATTGTGAGGCTAATGTTTGTCTGTCTGACTCTGTATGTGTGTTTTTTTATGATTTAAGAAAGGTTTAATTGATTATGATCAAAATAAGTATACAGTCAGAGAAAATGATAGGCTACTGGGTGTGGGTATGTACTTTTATGACTTAAAAATTGTTTAACTTATCATGATGAAAATTAATGCACAGCCTATGATTGTAAAAATGATAGGCACTATGTTATTCTCATGTATCATATGATAATGATAAAAAAATCAATCATTATTTTTTTAGTTCTTTATTAGTCATATTAATTTGTTTTTATGTAGTTGCGTATGTGTGTGTGTGCAGAAATTGCTTTTTATTGGAGTTAAGGAGGGTAGAATTTGGTATGAAACTTTTTACGGAGTGAGGTAAAACTTTGAAAAGTGTTAGATGCGTCTTTCACATTAGCTTGGGTAAGTGAGGTTGTGTATTATATATAAAAATGAGAGTGCATTTTGTAGTTTTTTTTGCATGCTTAAATCAATCACACAATTACTATTAAACTGGTGAAATATTGTACTTGCGAATGGAAAGATTTCTGGTGAAGGAAACTAGCATTGGTATCTGACATTGTCTGCGTATTGTTTTTATTGAATCGAACCACTAAATCTATACTAAGAATTACTTCAATAATAAGGAATTTATTGAACGAAATAGATTAAAATTTTGCTTTGGCTTCATATGTATATTTTTGTTATTACAGTTTCTGAAAATGTTTTTCACTCATAAAAGCGACACTATCCCCAAGTAATAAAGCATAAATTTTATTTTGATATTAGAATTTGCCCCGGCTTTGCGCCCAAAATGGAATTGTGACTGGTAATGGAATCAAAATTACAAACGGGGCGAGGAGCAGAATCAAAGCCAAGACCAGGAGGGTTTGAAATCAAAAACGGGAACAAGATCATAATTGACTGTGGGACCAAAATTAGAATTAAGATAACCAGAATCAGAATATGAAGATATTAGAATTGACAATGGGACTGGGATTGTAAGCGGAATTAGGATTAGATTAATATATAAGATACAGGAATTCACTTTGTTTATGCAGGCAAAAGCTACTTTAATATATACCTATGAATTGTGCATATAATAGTTCTACTGATGATTGATATGTAACAATTACATTTATAGAAAAAAGTGATGCGGAACACTTTCTATATTTTTATTGTGAGACTTTGTTAATAATTTCAGGTACTGCTATTGAGCATTTGACTCTATTACCAAATGAAACAAACCTCTCAAAGATGGCTTATAATTTGTTGAAATGGAAATTAAATGAAATGTTGCAAGAAACAAGCAGAATGGCTTCAGTCACTAGACGTGGTGCAGGACTGTCCATAATGATCCATAAGATTGTCTCTAGTGATAAAAATAAGGGGAAGGTAAATAAGATAATTATTTAAATCAATATCAAATGATATAATTTTGTACAAAATTTTATTTTTCTGGTAATTTAATTTATTATGAATGGTTTAAATTTATAACTTTAAATTGGGAATATAATATCAAAGTTTTAGTTATATGTTTTATG